>APFE031057974.1:3130-31931 GCA_000404065.3 Pinus taeda | reverse complement strand
AGAGTTGGCCATTCAAGCAGAGGAACCGGTGGAGGCACGCATCTGGAAGTTAACCATAGGGATGTGCGACGCAAGAGAAGAAATGACCAGGGTTTAGCTAGAGCTGAACCTCCAAATCACAAAACTATAGTTGAAAGCTCACCCTTCAACTCCACCAGAGGTTAGAGAACATCGTACCACCATGGTCACAATAATAATGGCAGTAATTGACAGTGCAGTGACAGACTGCATGAAGTTGTTCAAACAATTGTTCGAGGTCCTATCCAGCATCCAAGAGGACCTGAACATAGATCACCTAGAAGCAGAGGTGCATGAGGTAAAAGTGACCGCGTAGACAGTTTCCCTTACACAGAGGCTTGCAAGGATGTAGCAAGCCAAGGTGCTCAAGGAATAGGTCGATGCTGCTCGGCATAAAGAGGCAGTTTTAAAAGCACACCTACAACCATGGATCGATGAGGCTTATACAATTACATTGTCCATTGAAGAAAAGCTCACGCAACTGCAAGAAACTCAGGAGTGGATTCAAGGCAGCAATTCAGCGACAGTGGTCATCGAACAATGCACGGAGAAAGTGTAATAGGTAGCTACTCATTTTGTTGCCGAACTTATAGTGATCCAAACAGAGCTAAGATCTCTTCGCGCTAAGATCTCCGCACCTATAGAGTCACTTGAGGGAAAGTCACGATGTTTGTGTTGGGGGCATGTTAGGCAGAGGATCCCCCAAGGGATGTTTTGGGGCTTAGAGCCCAAATTTTTGTCTAGTTTTGTAATTCCAATGTAAAGACTTCGTATTTTGTCGGCGTAGAGTGCGTACTTTTTAAAGAGTCATACGGTTTTCTGCCCTTATTTTGATAATGTAATGTTCATTGTAGAAGATCTACCCATGGTTCATAGACCATGGAATTGTATAAATAGAATGAAGCTCTAAGTAGTTAAAACAATCAATGGATAAATGTAATCAATGACGAAGAGTTGAGTCATATATGTGGAGTAGAAATCTATGTTTTTGGTCATAGCATAGGAAGAGGCTCTACAGTTGAGTGCGCAAAGGTCTAGTAGTCTGCAGCTGAGTGTGTGGACCCCTGCAACTAAGTGCACAAGGTGAGTCAAGTCTGTAATCATTTGAAAGTATTAACAAAGAGAAGTTTCTATCATTTCTGCATTTTTATTTATTGTTTATGCATCTGTTATATTGGGTATGAATTTCACTTCTAATTCTTATATGATGTGCGAATGTGTATAACTGTATTGGTTAAGTGAACACAAGTTAGAATATCTATTCTTGCAACATAATTAATATCTATCAATACGATAAGTAAGATACTTAACATAGTTTGGGAAATAGTGCAGTTTGTTGCCCTAGCTATGCAAAAGGACTTCAGTCCCTCGTTAGGGCTGTGCGAAGGCTAATTGTAATGCTTCGTGAAGGTACTGAAGCATGGAATAGAGTTCGAAGCAAGCTGCATGAAGGTAGGTATATTTGGAATAAATCGACATCACAACCATCTCAAGGGTGCAAAAACTTGGCTCGAGCATTCCCCCATACTGCCTTGGGTGGGACTTCAGTCTGCGCTCCATGGGCTGATGCCGAAAGGGCTAGTAGTGTAGGGATGTTTTTGGCTAATTAACTCTGAACCTGGGTCAGGCCCCCAAATGCAAACAAGTGGGACAATAGAGATTTCCAGTGTGTGGGATTTGACACTGGCGGTGCTTCTGTTTACCATCAATAGAGTGGTGGGGTCCCAGGTGGAACATGAGACTAACAAGTTGAAGTTTCTTTATGCTATTGACTGTGCAGCTCCTACGATCTTCAACTGGGCAAAGGTCATGAAGATGAACATCAAGCGCTAGTTGTCCAAACCTAAGGCGGGGAATATGAAGCAATTTTTCTTCAGATCTATACTTGTGACCTTCTTCCTAGAATTAGTACCATTGTTCCAGTAACAGCTAACTGAGGCAGATCATCCTCTGCCACATGATTCACAGATGGCCCACTGGAGCCGTTTTATGCCTAAGATCACTGGGGGTCAGCATATGTCATACCAAATTGCATACTTTTCATGGTTTTGATGACAAAAGATCGTCATGGAGGACTGGACATACAATGGCACTGATTTTTGTGGAGATCTAGACATGCCCTTACCAGATGGAGAGGACTTTAATAATGAAGGTCAAAAATCAAATTTTTAATTTTGAGATTTTCTTAATTGTTTTTTGTATATATGTGCTTATAATATTTCTCTTGTTAATGAAAATGTTGGACCAGAGCAACGAGCTGGGATGTCCCTAATAACTAGGCATGTCCTCCACCCTATCGATGTTGTCGCCCCTTATCAGGAAAGGAGCGACAATGAGGAGGAGATTGTGAGGAACCTTGAGGCGTTAACTCATGGTATCCTAGAGTATGCTTGGATAGGAGACATTCCCTGTCAGTACTAGAGACACACAGTGGGAGTCTCATATTAGATCCGTTGATTGTTGAGCCATGTTACACAAGTCATCTCGTGCTATCACAATCACCATGCTGATTAGTTCCTAGGTCTAGCACTTACATATTTTTTGAAGCCTGCATGCCATGAATGTATGAGGCCTACGAGCTACTGATGTTATTTTAGACACACATTATTTTTTGGGGTTCTGATGTATCAAACATTCTCACCATATATTATATATATATATATATATATATATAATTATATATATATATATAGTATAATTACTGCATATCTTAGTATCATATTTATCTTATCTATATCTATATCTAAATCTATATCTATATCTATATATATATAATATATATTATATATTAAATATATTATATTATATATATATTATATTATTATATTATATATATATATATATATATATATGTTGTATTTTCCTGTCTATTATGGTACAAATGGTTTGTCTTATCTATTACATGTTTCATAAATGTCTATCCAACACGTAATTAGCTAATGCATCTGTCAATGTATTCATGTGTTTAGGAGTATGATGATATGTAATATAATGAAAATGTCGTTCCAATAGACAGATACAAAGATACATTTTCAATATTTGAGGGTTCTTGGCAGAATATTGCTCATTGAGTTGAAAGACGACAAGCTGTGAATCCAGGTTGACATCCAATTCTCTGATTCCCAGAGCGATGGCTTCTAACAACAATTCGATGACCACACTGTATTCAGCAATGTTGTTGGTTGTGTGACCTAGGTAGATACCTTGAAGATCAATCAAGTCACTATCAGGGTCATAAATAGCCCATACCATGGATGATAGGTTTTGAGTACTACGACAAGCACCATTAGCGAAACCAATGTGAGGAGTCACAGACATCTGCAAAGCAAGAAAAGCATAGTAAATAGGAAATTTGTTTGAAAACTATCACACAAAACCACATTGTACAAAAATGAATCGCACACTAATGTACATAAGTAACCATGCAAGATGACCTATGCATAGTACTTTTTGAGGTAGAAGTCCATGCTGGGACACGGGTAATCAATCAACATAGATGGACAACGGAGTTTTATAGTTTCCATGATGAGTAAGCATTGACTTGGCCAAATAATAGAGTAGAACTCATATAAGGCTTTTCCCCCATGCGCACTAGGCGAGGGAGGGTTACGAGTTAGAGGATAATCGGTGAAAACTTGGGGAGGGTAAAAAATATTGAATCCATCAAGGGACAAAGGTGCCCTCAGTTGAAATATCTTGATTATGTCAGGATGAACTGACACATCAATAAACAATAGAGAAGAGGACTCTTCGAAAATGATAGACATCACTGCTGGGTGAGGCAGGAATGAGGAGTGATGATGAGTATTGATCCATGGTGTTTCCTCCGGAGACATGATTTCCATGATACCTTCATTAGCAAGGAAGGTCTTGGCTAAGGGATCAAATGATTCTTGAGTGCCAAGCCAAGGGGATTGAGAGTACTTATCAAGAGAGATCTTCGACATATGAGAATAAAAGGATGCAGAGTTCGAAGTGGAAACAATTTCCATGTAATTGATTTCAGTGGGACTAAGAAACATAACCTTGTCCCAAATATCAACAAGATTTGGTGTAGGTATGACCTAGGGATCAGATTTGACCAAGATCATGGTGACAGAGGCAACATGAGGAGGTGGGTGTGGAAAAATTCTCATTAAGGAAATATCTTTGAAGATACCTATCCCCACACTCTCATAGGGAGCACCAGAGTGCTTGATGTATGGAACATTGCCATCCAAGGAGGAGGAGGCAAATAAAGACAACTAATAGACAATGACAATTTTCCCTTGATGGGGAAAATGGATCATGCAAAACAAAGAGGAGGCCACGGCATGCATGGCATGAGTCCAACTTTAGCCGAGTAGAGGATCATAATTGAGATTGGTGTCAACAATTTCTACTTCGACTTGCATTATCTTTCCTTCCAGGGTGATGGCAAGGTTAGGTAAGACACTGAAGGGTCACGAGTTGCACCCATCAAAAGCTTCCAAAGTGTTTGGAGACTGGTTCAATGCAGGGGAACCAATAGCCTTCCAACATGCAGTTGACATGATCTACGTGGAAGCACCATCATCAATGACAGTGCGATGGATGGTTTTCTCATTGATGATTACCTGAATAAGAAAGGCAATCTAATGAGGGAGCCATGGAACATGGTTCTCCAGATCAAAACATATCAAATTGGAATCGGTGGGATTGATGACCATGATAGCTGACACCAAAGATTTCGACTGTGATGGGTAGCTTTGGAGTACCTCGAGAGCCGACATGGTTGATGGCACCTGAGCGAAATCCTCAACAATACTATAGTGTTGAGCAACTTGGGTGTTGGGATTATACAAGGATTTCCCTAGCACACCTTGAGAGGGTGGCCACATCACAGTATCAGGGTTAGGGTGCTATATTTGCATACGGCTAGAACTTGGGGTAGAAGAAGAAGGTGTAGCTTCTTTCTCTTTTCCAGCTGCCAGAGCTAGAGTTTGATAGTCTTTTTATCAGGTAGCCACATTAATAGGCGTGCTCATCATGAACACTTGAGATCTAGAGGAAGCAGATCATGGTTGGTCTACCATTTGGGACTGCTAAGATGAAAACAAATCTTTGAGGACAATAGGGGTCCTTTTGAGTAGGTGACTAACTTCAGATCGTCGAGACCAATCCTTAGTGTAGTGATCCTCCTTGCAAATGAGGCAGGGATACTTAGGTTTCTGTTGCAAAGATTCACCAGTAGTCGATTTGGGAGTACCATGTTTTGGGGCATCGACTTTAACTTTGCCTTTGCCTTTCTTTTTTCCTTTTGAGGATTTGTCCGCTATAGTAGACTATATAGCATGGACCTATGAGGTTTTACTAGGGCCAGGTGGATTCTAAGATGAACTATTAGGAGGAGCATTGGAGACTGAATTCTTTTTGGAAGAAGTTTTAGCAAGGGTCTGGGATATTGAACCAATAACTCCATCGATGGGAGGAACAGCTGGTGACTTTTATGCTATGGGATCAGATGATGGCTACAAGGCATTGGGTAATAACTCATATAAGGTGCCCAACTGAGAGTAAAATATATCCAAGTATTGGGCAAGAGCAATGACCTTCTCTTTAGTGATGCATCCACCCATAGCTATATGCCGAGAAATTGGGGCTACGAATGATTTGGTAAACCATTCAGTGAGCAACTAATCATCAATCTCAAATTTGATCAAGTGACATCTACATTTCCATTCATGGATGTGATTAGAGATGTGCATTGTGGTAACTTGCTTAAGCAATGTGAGCAAATAGGTGTCAGTTTCATAGCGAACTGGCAATTGAAAATGCATGAGGAAAGCCATGGATAAAGAGTTAAAGTAATGGTAAGTACTTCAAGGTAGCTCTATGTACCATTTCACTACAGCACCCGTGAGGGTTCATTGGAAAGGATGAAGATGAATGGAATCATCCATGTATGAGTTCGACGAGCACCAAAGGTGATATGTCATCACATGGGCATGCTGATCCTCTTTAGCTTTCCCATTGAACATTGGGCAATCACTTGGTATCTTGGATGACACCGGAGGCCAGTACGAAGAATGATTGGATCATTCGTAAGGCACGATACATCTGGAAACTTGAGTGTAGGTAAGAAGTGTAATTAAGTGTTAAAAGGCATGGGAGGTCGATAAGCGGGCCCATAGGGAGGAGTCCATCCATGCTGGTAAGGATTTTGGCCCCATAGTGGGGGATTTTTGCCATGTGGCATCTGAGGCTGCCCCCATTGTCGATTACCTTGACCATAGGGAGGATTTTGACCTTGAATACCTTGAAACTGTTCAGGCATAGGTTGCTGATAAGCAACGTATGGGTTAAAAGGTTGTTGAGCATGTTGACCTTGGAGATATGGATATGGGACCTATTTTCCTGGAAAATACGGCTGATGAACTTGCTGTCCCTAAACAAGAGGATTCTAGACCTACAGTCCTTGGGCATAAGGTTGATACACTTTTTACCCTTAGATGTAGGGATTTAGTACCTAATTCCATTGGCTGGCAGGATTCTGAACATGTTGACTTAGGACATGAGTATTTTGGGCCTACTACTGTAGGACTTGACCTTGACCCTACCCGTACAAGGGTTGACCTTGTTGATATGTCTACAAGGGTTGCTGCTTCCCTGGTTGGTTTTGCTATTGCAAGGGTTGACCTTGCAGTTGCAAGATTTCTCCCTTGGGATGTAGAGGTTGGCCTTGTGAGGACATGGGTTGAGAGGTGTGTAGAGAATATTGCATCTACTGCTACACATCTTGCTGCAACTATTGTAGGGATTGACTTTGAAGTTGTTGCAGGTGACCTTAGTGTGGGATAATTTTCCCTTGCTATTGCGCGAATAGCGCTTGCTGCAAAAAAGGTTTCCCTTGTTGTTGTAGAGGTTATCCTTGTTGTTGCAAGGGTACTTGAACAATGCCCAGGAAATTGCCGAACTGAATGTAGTCATAGCCAGGCTAGATGTACTGTGTAGATTGGAGGGTGTAAGGTTGATTAACCATTCCTTGAGAACCATATGGAACATAAGGATTTTGGTATTGGACTTGAGTCCCATAGAGCTGCTGATACTAAACATTACTTGATCTAGAGGGACCAATGAGATTATAAACTTATTGGTAGTGGACATTGCTTGATCCAGTAGGATCAACAGGCTTATAAAAAATACTAGAAGAGGATTGGTTTATACCAAGCATGTGAGCTTGTGAACTGCTCACATTAGTGGCACCTAACACCATAGAAACATTTAGGTTCTGCCCCCCAGGTGGTGGCACAATCTAGCCACTGACTAGTGGGATGGAAGAACTGATAGAGACAATATTTGAAACTACCGGTTGTGTCCGATGTGTAACTGGGATCGTTGATACAAGAGTATTTGAAATGGTGGGTTGCACTGGGATTGAAGTAACAACCTGTTGGGAAGTCATGTTCATAATGAACTGACCTGATGTAGGCCTGATGCCTAACGCCCATACAAGATTATGGTAACGTGATGAGGCACTAGGTATACCTAAAACAAAGTGCGCCAAAGACACATAATTGGGTGGAAAATTGGCAGGAATACCTTCCAAAAAAGGGAAACCCTCTGGAGGAAACTACAATTGAAATTATTCCCCTTCAACAGTGTGTGGAGTAGAAACTTTGAACTCATCTAGAGATGTGACTAGAGAATCATCTTCGGGTTCCATGTTTGAAAACAAACGATGACGAATGGCTGAATGAGTACTGGGCAATAGTTCCAAAGGAACACCCAGTTGGTCATACGGATTGTAAGGATGCCGCGGTGATATCTCAACATCATCAAACAGAGGGTTCGGAGGATAGATAACCAGTCCAAGCTGACTGTTAGTGGTCCGCGAGTTCTTTGGAGTTCAAATGAGGTTGTTCGAAGATTCTGAGCCAAGATGAGCAAATAGCCCAATATCGAAAGTAGGCGGAGGATGAGATGACAATGGTTGAACACTCAAAACAATTGTGAGTTCAACATTTTGGTCCTCGAGTGACTCTGGTAACTCAGGAAATGGCTCCTCAAACAATCCTTTAAACAGAGGAGTGGAAGAGGAATTGGGTGAACCAAATGGTTCAGCCACAATGACCTTGTCTTAGTCAACAAATAAATAAATTCAAGGATTTAAAATATCCTTTTAAGGAAACTCACGATTTGGTCAAAAAGACTAACGAGATGTTTTGGATCGTGGGCAATTAATTATTAAGATGCATAAAAGACTAAAGCTCTTTCATTTTTTAAGAGTCGAGAAAGAAACAAAGATGACTCTATCGCTTTTGATTGGAAACGAGCTCGAAAGGACAAGTGATTGAATGATATTTTAAGTCTAATGAGTCAAAAATATCAAATGATTGCTCTGGATGATCTCGGAAAATAGGATACTAGGCAACTGTGAACTGCAGAATAACTCCCAGCGAACCAAGAAGTACGAGCACGAAATCTCCCTGAATTCTATGTTCGATGTATCATGTTTGCAAGGCGACCAACTCAGCTTCCTGAGGATAAAAGAATTGTAGCCTAGTGGTGTCTCCCCTTATATACTCAACGGTACAGGGAGCACAAATCTATACTAGTGTTGTCTAATGCCGAAGCTAATGACAACTACTAGGTTTAAAGATGCTAGAACACATCTCTAGCCTAGAGCTTCTAGATATGATCATTAATGTCAAATGCGCCTTAGGTTAATTGAATTCATTTTAAATTTGATCTTGAGTTAAGCTTCAGTTTTCAAGTCTTAGCGATGCTACTTGAAAAACATTAAACACAACTAAATGAGACAAGACCCTTTCAATTCGATGAAGTGCCTACACTAGATAGACTAGAAACTACTGAATCAAATGCAAACAATCAAGCAAATGAAAATGAAATGATATTTCACTACGTTATTTTTTCAAAAAATAAACTAAAGAAAAATGAATTCCAATTCCTAATTTCCCGACAAGAACTTATCTATTAGTCCTTTCAAAAACAAAAATTCTCTTCCTTTTTCAAATGCCGATGCAATTATAGTCTTTTAAAGATGCAAATTATTGTAACATAATGATGCAACAAGCTATAATTTCATACATTTTCATAAAACAATGAAACAAGCTTTTTGCGTGAAATCTTTTAGTGAAAAAGTATTCAAGACAATAAGCTCTCCAAGCAGATGAAAGCATGAAAAGAGAAATTCATTCAGATCAGTGAAACACTGACTTCACCAAACACGAGACCAATATTGTAAACTATGCTGAAAAAGAAACATTTAGGTAAGAAAATGAAACTTTTCAAACTTGTGCAAAAGAGGTCAAAGTCGCAAAAAGGACCAAATACAAAATGCCAAGAGTAAACACACCTATAACCCAACTTAGTGAGTTCACAAATTGCTGAATGGACGACCAACTAGATGCCCTAGTGTTGTTGGCCACTCAATGACTTAATCAATCAAGTAGAAATATGACAAGCCAATGAACAAACAAAACCAAATGAAAAGTAGCTTTCTAATAAGGGAGAAAATGGTCCAAGAAGGCTTACGGGGTCAAAACCATAAGAGAAAAACACAGTAACCAAGATTGGGGTCAAACACTAATATTCACTTACAAGCATCGATGTGACTGCCTAACCGACAACAAGTGCCAGAGGCTAGTCAGGGCAACTATTTCTCAGCAACTCGTGTTGGTCAGTGCAACTATCAACAGATTAAGCACGTTGATCGAGGTAGCTAAGGAAAAATAAAATATTTTGAAAACAGGGACCAGATATGCTACTATGAATTTTAGACTCAGACCATTAAATAGGAGAAAAGAAGCATAACCAAAGCAAAAATGTGAAACTATAAAAGTTCTCATGAAATCATGAAATCCAAGACAAACAAAAGGAGTGGGATCCCTAGTGGATTTGCCAATTTGTGGTGAAGTAAAATTATAACTGCGGACACGAACAAATTCCTCTAGCCCAATAATCGGTCTAGCCACAACAACTACATTCTATGGAAGATTTCCTTAGCTTAGAATCAATCAAGTGTGCCTACCTCTTGGTCCGCTTATCCTTCTTGATGATTTCCTCACTTGCTCACTCCAGCAATCGCTCACTTCCTTTGTCAAGCTCCTGAAACAAGTAAACAACAACATACAACAAACATAATAATGGAAAATTTTCAATTCAACCTACTTAACAAGTCGAGAAACATTAAACCATGAATATGTACTATTACAAAACATGTAGGAAATCCATCGATAGTTGCATATATTAATATCAAAGAGAGATTACAACCATTCATCTTAATGTTGCAATCTTCCTCTGACAAGACCAAGTTCCCAAACACTTCTGCTAGCATTCCATGATGGCCTCAATCAACAATAGTTTTAAGGCTCTTCCCTTTAGGCTTCACTCCAAACTAAAACACACTTCTCCCTCACACAACTAGAGAGCTACAACTAGTAATAGCTTGCTTGTTTACTCCAAACCAAAATAGCATCAACACTCAACCAAAACTCTACAACTACAACTATTGCAACTAGTTTGTGCTTGGGGAAGAAGAGAGGTTTGTATAGGAAATATGGATGGGAGACAGATCCTCTTCTCATGGGAGAAGGACTTATCCCTTGAGGTAGTTCCATCATTATAGGGGAAAGGAGCCTAAACTGTCATCCTCAACCCCATCCAGCCAAACTATTTACCAGAATTTTATTACAGATCTTCTAGAGCTGGAAGCTTTGACTCTAATTTAAAAAAATTTCCATAATAGGACCGCCATGACTGAAACACAACTCAGTCGCTCCGATCAGCATGAGGAGTAGTGCTAGCCTCTGCACATCAACACGGGGGAGACAAAGGCCATTAGGGCCAGCCTTGTAAACTGGGAAATACAAAAGTTTTAGGGGAAATGGTGCAAAAGGGAAATGGTTTGCTAATGAAGAGGGAAACAATGGGACTTTCTTCATGAAGGAAAAGCATGTGGGGTTCACTGTAGAGGTCCTCTAAGATCAGAGAGAGTGACGAAATGTTGTGTAACATGGAGGCAATTTGAATTTGTAAGAATTTTCCATTTTTTGCAATAGGGGTAAGTCTACTATTGGTTTTTTTCTGCAGTGTGCCTCTATTGTTTTAAGGAATTTATGGTGCCAATTTATTTTTTCGAAACCTAAAGTTCTTATTTGAATTTTTTTTGTCATTTTTTGAAATGAATGCCTAAAAGAGGTAGGGTTTCGAAGCCCACTAGGGGCCAAAGAAACATTGACAAATATGAAACCAAAATTCACATTAGGCCTTCTTTTGCAGGTAGGAAGTCCAAACAAACTCAAACTCATCATGCAGCAACAATCCACCTAGGCCCTAATAGCAGTGGTTCATGTGTGAGACAACCCATAAAGGAGAAGAAGGGGACTGTTGGAATCCATAGTCAACCTTCTCATCCTGTTGAGAGCAGTTCAGGTGGAAGAACAACAATGGCAGATATGGAAGACCATGCAGAAGGAAGTGGTGAAAATAAGGTAAATGAGGAATAGTCCACTTTCAGATTCATGATTGTGGATCCTGATACACATGTACAAATGAAAAACATCTCACCATCAGCTCTTCCTCATTTTTATGGTAAGGTACATGAAGGAAAAATTATATCTTCTTGGGAGAAAATGAAGAGAGTTTTCTTGTCAAAATATCAGGAATATTGTAAAACTAGAGATATTCAAGATGAAATATTTACTATTGTGCAAAATGATGACAAGATTTTAGAGGACTACTTGGAAAGATTCATGTATATCCTTCAAAGGTCAAAGAACAAATTTGATCCAAGTACCATTAGAACATTGTTCTTACGAGGGCTCGCTGATGATATTAGAAATAATTTAAATATTTTAGGATAAGGGGATATTGCTAAAAATACTTTTGATTAGATCTATGACTTGTCCAGGAAATTCTCAAGGAATCAATATAGATCCGGTAAAGGAATTCGAAATAAAAATAGAAAAATTGAATCTACTGATGCTATGATTATTGGATTAGAAAACAAAATGGACAATATGAAAATTGAAATAATGAACACTATTAGTAAACAAATATACTCTTTGAAGTTTCAACAAAAACTTGTACAAGAGCAAGAGATATTTTCTATTTTCTGTCCTAAATTTAGAAGAAAGCATCCTTTAAGAGAATGTCCTGTAGATATTAAAGAAATATGAAATGTGCAATCTGTGTAGATAACCATGCTACGGATAAATTTCCCTCTATACTTGGGCTAAAAGTTGTATTGGAGGGGGGACAACCTAAAGTCAAATCATTGCATGCTCTGGGAGCAAGAATGAATTGGCATCAGGTAAGTGCAGGTATGGTTCCTAAATCTCCACCACATTTTTTTGGTTATAATGCACATTCATATTCTTATCCTAACACTGGTCACTCTCAGCACTGGTAGTAGGGGAATCAATATCAATATGGATAACCATCCCAATATTGGCAACAAGGAGGGACAGAGCCAAACCATTCACATCATCCACATAATTCCTATCATGCACCTATGTAATCATACCCTCCTACATATGCACCTTACCCAATGATTCAACCATCATTACCTTATTTGAGTCTACCTATGCCACCATTACCGTTACCTCCACCGTTTTGACCTTCTCAGCTGCTTGCTCAACCTTTACCCAACCCCAATAATAAGGTAGTACAAATGATACATTCTATGACCCCACTTTCTTCATCCAGATTTCAGACTATGCTAGTTGGAGTCAATGATCTCCAATTGAGAATAGGCAAGGTAGTAACTTAAAAGAATCAAAAGAAGCCTATGGTGATTATCGATGAGAAAGGAGAGGAGGAAACTTCTGACCATTCCGAAAAAGATGACACCATTCATCCTATCCTTGTACATTCTAAGCCCTTGTTATCTTCTTCCAAACAACCTCCCTATCCATAGAGGTTAGTTATGTAGAAGAAAGGCCCCATTCCTGAGTCTAGCCTAGCTTTCGAGCTTAGGAACCTTTTCATAAGGGTACCTTTGCTCCAAGCTATCAAATATATCCCCATTTGTATGAAAATCATTAGGGAACTCTGTCTCATGAAGACAGGAAGGAGAATATTGGAACCCCAAACCATTCAATTTGTTGGTAGAGCAGTAGAGTTAATGACGGGATGTATGCACATGGAAAAATATATCGACCCTAGAAACCCTGTTGTCTCTGTTCAGATAGGTGATGTCCTTGTCTCCAATGTACTTATAGACTTAGGGGTAGCCATTAATGTTATGACCAAGAAAACCATGGACCAACTTGGATTGGTCCATATTCATCCTACTCCCATTGTGCTTGAACTGGCAGATCGATCTAAAATCAAGCAGGAAGGGATGTTGGATGATGTGGTTGTTTCCCTAGATTCTTAGGAATATCCCACAAATTTCATTGTGCTTCAGCCAAAGAACCCTATGGGAGGGCATCCCTTGATCTTGGGACGACAATGGCTTGCTATGGTTGATGCTTATATCAGATGTCGTTTTGGTGATATGTATATTTCCCATGGAGATTCCATCAAGAAATTCACCTTATATCCAACCACTAGATCTATTCAGGAGCTCCCAGATACTTTATGGTTAGACTACAATAGTGATGAGGAGACTCAACCTATTTCCTTGATACATCAAAATGCTGAGTCCTCATAGGAGGGTGAGATTCAAGACTTCCTAAAAAATCTAGAAACCATGTCTAATTTCAAGTCATTGAGTCCGATTTTTAGTCTAGATTTTCAGGAAGGATATGACTCTCTACCTCCATCATCACCATCTCTAGTGACACCCTTGTGTACTCTTGAGCGTGACACTACTCTTGTTGAGATTAGTCCAGGTAAATCCTTGTATATCAGTTTGGACTTGGATCCTTCTCAATGAGAGCAACTTGTGAATTTGTTACAAAACCATCTTGATGCCTTTGCATGGTGTTATGAAGATATGAAAGGCATCCCTCCTGAAACTTGTACACACCATATCTATATTCATGATGGAGCCCGACCTGTCTGACAACCCCAAAGGCGAATGAACCCAGCTCTAAGAGACATTGTAAAAGAATAATTGCAAAAACTCTTAGATGCTAATTTTATTTATCCCATTTCTGACAGCGAGTAGGTCTCTCCATTAGTATTAGTCCCAAAGAAAGATTAGAGATGGCGCATTTGTATTGACTACAGAGAATTGAATAAATCGATTCTCAAAGATTACTTCCCCCTTCCTTTCGTCGATCAGGTACTTGATACCTTTTGCTAGTAAGAAGCACTTTTCTTTTCTAGAAAGCTTTAGCAGATATAACCAGATACAGATAGCACCCGAGGATCAAGACAAGACCAATTTTACATGTCCATGGGGTAGATTTTCTTATCGAGTGCTTCCCTTTGTGCTATGTAATGCCCTGGTTACCTTTTAAAGCGTAGTCTTGGCTATTTTTTCTGACCTTGAACGTGTAGAAATCTATATGGATGAATTCTCTCTGTTTGGTAATTCATTTTAGGAAGCCCTCAAGAATCTAGAAAAAGTGCTTCTTCACTGCCATGAAGCTCATCTCGCCTTGAGTGACAAGAAATATATATTAATATGCAAGGCGGGAGTGGCTCTCGGCCATCTTATTTTCGACAAAGGTATCCACGTTGTCCTTGAAAAAATAAAAGTCATTTCGAGTCTTCCTATACCGAAAAATCAAAGGAAAGTGAGAGGTTTTCTAGGACATGTATACTACTATAGAAGATTCATTGAGAATTTCTCAAGGATAGCTACTCGTCTATTCTGACTTTTGGCTAAAGTTAGTGAGTTTTCTTGGTCCACATCTTGCCAGTAGTCCTTTGAGGCATTGAAGGAAAAATTAGTTCAGGCACCAGTGTTGAAAGGACCAAACTGGTCCCTGCCATTTCATATTTCCATTGATGCCTCAAATACTGCTATAGGTGTAGCTTGATGACAAGAAGAAGACAAACAATTTTATGTCATTTATTTCACTAATAAATACTTGTCACCTACTGAACTCAATTATATGGTTACTGAGAAAGAGTTTTTAGCTGTAATTTTTTCCATTAATAAATTTAGACATTATATTACAAGATTGAAGATTTTTTACATACTCACCATTTTGCTATAAGATATTTGATAAATAAACCATTAACTAGCGGTAGAGTGACTAGGTGGTTTCTATTATTACAGGAATTTAATATTACTATTGTTGATAGACTAGGAAAGTCAAATGTAGTAGCAGATTATCTTTCAATATTAAATAATGTTGGTCAAGTAATTCCTATTGATAATGATTTTCCTGACGAACATCTCTTTGTTCTGTCAAAACATCCTCCATGGTTTACTAACATAGCTGACTATTTAATCAATGGAAAATTACCACCTCACTTATCCACTTGTGAAAAGCGGAATATCATTCAGCAAAGTGTTGAATATTCCTAGATCCAAGGAGACCTCGTTTACACTGGAGCAGATCTCATTATCAGTAGATGTGTAAGAGAGGAAAAGGTGTTTGATATCTTAAAATTTGCCCATGATGAACCTTGTGGAGGTCACTTTTCCGATAAGTAGATTACATACAAAGTATTACGAGATGGCTATTTTTGGCCTTCCTTGTTCAAGGATGCTAAACAGTATGTCAAGAGGTGTGATAGCTGTCAGCGAATTGGCCAGCCTAATCAAACCAATGCAATTCCTTTATGTCCTCAGTTTATGATTGAGCCTTCTGAGAAATGACCATTGATTTCATATGACCAATAAATTCTGCATCATCAAATAAAAAGAATTTTTGGTTTGTACAAATTTTGTTACAAAATGGGTAGAGGCTAAAGTTGTTTCTTTTGATACCGGAAGAGTTGTTGTTGATTTTCCTTTTACTAAAGTCTTTACTAGTTTCCTAGAGAAATTGTTTTTGAAAATGGATTGCAGTTTATTTCTAATCTAGTGCAGGGTGTGACGGAGAAATGGAAAATATGACATAGGAAATCTACACCGTATCAGCCGCAATAAAATGGCCAGGTGGAGTCCACTAATAAGGTGATTGAGTCCATCCTCACAAATACGATAAACATGCATAGAAAGGATTGGGTTGACAAATTACCGGAAGCATTGTGGGCCTATCGAACCATTTGGAGAAACAGCATAGGACACACAACATATGAGATGATGTACGTCAAACAAGTCCTTTTTCCGATATAATTCTAGATTAGGACTTTTAGGACTATAGTCCAATTGGGACCATATCTCTTTGAAGCACAACAACACTGCCCTCTAAAATTTAACAAGTTAGATGAAATCTGAAGGGATGATGTTCAGTGGAACATCTTGGTTCGACAGCAGCGCAAGAAGTGGCATGACAAGTCCATTCAGAAGAAGCACTTCCAACCAGGTGATTGGGTACTCCTTTAGGATTAGATATTCAAACACTTTAAAGGAAAATTCCATACACGCTGGATGGGGCCCTATGAGGTGGTCAAAGTGTTCAAAAATGGAGTGGTAGAAATCAAAACTATTGATGGAAGGAATTTTGTGTTCCTGGTAAACGAGCATAGACTGAAGGTATATTTTCAGCCCCTTACTAAAGGAGATTTTATGCAGCAAGTCCAAAAACCATTTGAAAAGGAGTTGGTAGGTGGTAACACCAAGCTATTGAAGAATTGATTCCTTCTTGTCCTTATTAACAAAAAAATTAATCAAATAAAATAAAAATAAAAATGACAAAAATAAAAACTATAAAAAGAAAAAAAAACTCATGTAATTATGAAATTCAGTTGACTGACATGATTGCAAAAGGATCAACCTGACAACCATCATGCTAGTAGGAAGATCAAAATTTTAATAAAAAGGGAATGTTACTTGATGTTTTGGATATGCTGGCTACCACCAAGAAGAAGCAGGTTCACGAAACCGAGCACTTACCCAAGTTTGGGGTAACTAGCATGGGCATTTTTATCCAAGTAAATGCTTACTTCCCGCATCAGTTATTTTTTTCCTGCACCAGTGCAAGAATATTTCAACATAAAAATATTGTCTTTCTTCTATTTCCCATTTTGAAAATCCCACTAGTTCCTTTTATAAATTCTCCAATGAATTACCTTCCTCTTTCTTCGAGGAAACTAACCTTACTCGATTTCGTAAAATATCTATTTTCCCTTGAATTTTTTTCCACATCCCATTTCGTTTATCCCTCTTGGTGATATTGTTTCTGAAATCCCTGCTGTAATATTCCTTCCCATTCCAAATTTTTTTATCCCTTTCCCTCTTCTTTATTTCCTCATAAATTAACTGCAGAATTTGATGCGGTCAATCCAGAAGGTATGTTCAAGAAACACCAAAGGATGGCGAATATATTTTTTCTTTTATAATGAGGAAAAAAATTTTAAATTCCAAATACAGAATTGTGTCCTATCAGATTCTCTATTTGGTAAAAGTATTTGGTGCAAACACAACACAATAAAAGCACAATTGTGCATGCAGGTTTGGTACAAAAACACAATTAACTATGAAAGAAATTTACATAGTCCTAGAGTGGTTTATCAAGGATATTTATGGGTCTATACTTTCTTGCACATGTGTCAATATGTTATCTCATTCCATGTTTTAATTGATGCTTTGTTTCAATATTTACTAATCTAGGAACAAATATTTAAAGTGCAAGGTGTGTAAGGTTTCGAATATGATCTTTTTAATAAATTATGAAGTATGTCAGATTGAATTATGACGCTGACTATGGGATGGTACTACTGTCCGATAACCTACACACCCTCCTTGAAATGATTTTGCACTGCCTGACCATTATTAGCTTACCCGCAATCCGATCATTATAGCCGCTATGCCACCACCACCTATACCACCATTGCATCCCATCATTATGATTCACCCATAGTGGGCTGACATGAATCAATACTTGATGGTGGGGGATTGTTCCATCATAGCCAAGTAAGTGGGTCTGAAAAGACGCAGGGCGATGAAACTCTAGCATAAAACTCTCGGTGAACATTGGAGTCGCTCATAAATTCCTTCGAGGGTGTGAACAGAGTGATGTGGAGTGTGGTTCTAAATGGAACCTATGAGGAATGAACCATTGTCTTTACAGGAAATTGAAAAAACCGTTGAGTACAGGAACAGTCTTACACTATTGCAAGAATGTAGATTCCTACCAATTCTACAAAAGTTTGATGAGTTCCACATGACGATGGCATTAGAGTTTGCAAGGACATTCAAAGAAGGTCGAGTTAGAGTTGGATCCTTAAAATTTAAAATTACATAGGAGTTCATTGCGCAATCGACAGGCTTTCCACCTACAGGGGAGTGTCGGTTTAGAAAGGAGTAGCTCACAAAGAAGTGTTGGCACCGGTTCATGGTCGACAAGAAAATTAAGGTCGATTGGAGAAAGGGACTTCCACAGACTGCCATGATTAGGAAGTGGCGAGATTTACTGTTTATATTGCAGAAGTTTGTAACTAGAGAAGGATGCTATACCATGGCATTTGTATACCACCTTCGATTGTTGTTGCATTTCAAGGTAGGAAAATTGATTAATTTTCCTCACTTCTTTCTCAGGAGCCTTGAGATGATGGAGAAAAATGTGTAGAGTGGAAGTGCAAGCCAGGTTACAAACAAGCTCTGCCATCATGGGATTATTATGATGTTGGTCAAGAAGAAGTTAGAAGTAAAGGGGATAACATGGGGAGCGTTTCTGAAAGAATTCCATGCAAGGGGTGCAGAAGAGTCTGCTAGCTCCAATACAAGTAAGAAGAGAAAGGTAGGGACATTGTCTCCTGCCAAGAGGTAAGGTAAAAGTTCACCAATGTAAGAATATAAAAGGACCATCGAGAACACTCCACCCATGGTAAAGAAGAGGAAGACTAGAACCTCGATGAGGAGGAAGATTGTCACCCAAGGGACGAACCAGTCGAGTTCTCCAATTGTAATTGATGAAACGCCCCAAAGTTCCCCCACAGTTCATAATTTCTCGGTGCTAGTAGATGTAGTGGCACACACTTTGGAAGATGAGGAGAATGCAGAAGATGACGTCCCATTGTCAACATTTGTCAACAAGCTAAGGAGCAGAAAGATGATGTCAACATTGCATACTCATCAAGTGAAAGTAGAGGAGAACAAAGAGGAATAACATGCAAATGGTCTTGATAATTTGAGTGAACCAAACATAGAAACCTTTAATGATTTTTAGGAGCGGGGTACTGAAGACCCTGCAATTTTTGAAGGTTAGGGTGCGGAAAACCATACAATTTTAGAAGGTTAGGGTACTGAAGACCCTATGATATTTGAAGGTTAGGGTATTGAAGACCCTGCGATGTTCAAAGCATAGGGTATTGAAGTCCCTGTAGTTGTAGAAAAGTGAGGACAAGGTGTTGAATCCCCTGAGAAGCCGGGAGAACAAGGTGTTAAGAGCCCCAGGGAATTGAGTGCACAAGGCATGGAGATTAGTGAGGGCATCAAAACCCTCAATAATGAGAAAACCTCGAGTATAGAAACCCTCAGCGATGTCATAAGGAAGGATTTCGACTGCCTTGATCTTGATGATGATGGGACTTGTTTCGAGCCCCTTGTCATGCGGAAAGAGTTATTTTTGCTGACAAAACTAACCTCCCTAGCAGTCTAAGACTCTCTAGTGACAAACAAGACAATTAAGAGAAATCCTTCTCTAAATATACATTATTATATGAGAAACCAAGTGTTTTTCGATCCTACCTGAAGTCCAACGCTTGTTGTAGCAATCTAGCCTCGTCGATCCAGATGAGCTCCTCCTTAACTTTGAAACCTGCATACACTAACAATCAAACGATTACATAACACCTGAATATTCCATAAAACAAAGCATATTCAACATATAGACCAAGGATTATATGAAAAAAATTCATTAACAACAAATCATTGAGAAGAATGGACTTATTTGTATTAAGGAAACAAAAAAGAAACCATTACAACCTGAGCCTTGGTGTTGTGTAAGTTCCTTCCAGGGTCCAGCAAGAGTTTTCCTCTACTTTGACAAGCTCACTCACTTCCAAATGAAACAAGAAAGGATGGTAATCTCTCCTCACAAGCTTACAATGGAAGTCCTAATTCCACCAGCATCTACCCTTTGGAATGTTCAGCTTTCAACCTCCCCTCCTCTAGCCCAATGCCTGTATTTATAGTGTTCTAGAGGAAGTTATTCAGGTCCAACATCAATGGATTACTCCCTCTTTGGATGGGGTAGCTCCTCTCTTGATGGGATAAGTTCCTCTATCATAGGGATGCATGAACCATCTGGAGGCGCTCAATACACGTCAAACCATCTTCTAGAATGCTCTAGAAGTGACCACAAGTAACTTTTTTAAGATTAAACTCGCGCCTTTTGACCTTTACAGGAGTACGCACCCATCCCTTGACTTACAGAGCGTACAAGTACGCAGGTACAATGAGCTTGGGATGCGTACACGTAGGCAAGGTAGAGAGAACCTGCGTACCCAGAGATAAACATGATTTTTAATGACTTTCTCTCTTTTTTGAAGTTTGACATGAAGAGCGGAGGTATAAGGCTTGACAAGGAGGATGATATGACTATTGATGGAGCCATATTAACTGCAGATAGTCATGGTGACAAATTTCAGTGTAACATCCCTTGAAAGAAAGACGTTCATACCCGAAGATATTAGCACAACACCCTCCACTCTTTTCCTCAATAGTAGAATAGTATATTTGGAGCAACAAGTTCATGACCTAGAGGCTTTGAACCAGGTCACGAAAGAGTAGAGTTGGCAGAAACAGAGCGAAGTGGAGTTACTTGCAGAAGTAAAGAGGCAGAAGCAGCAAGTAAAGGTATGGAAGTATTGGGCTTCTTCCAAATGCTATAGACACCTCAAGAAGGTGACTAAGTAGCTGTGAAAATCCCGAGAAAAAAAACCAAAGATAGTAAAGGCAGGAATAAACATTGAAGTTGAGGACTGAGGAGCTGGCCATTCATTTTTGAAGGTTTTTTGCAGAGGTAAAATGTTGTATGAGGAAACACAATAACTCAGGGATAGGAGGATGTTGGTATCCTAAATTTCCCTATTTTCTACCCTATTTCCATCAAAATCAACCTCTATTTTATCTCAATGAAAGACCCTTCTTCCCTACACTTGTACAAGATAGTTACCTGTTCCTGCACATGCTCTTATTTTATATTAAGATTTATTACAGCACATTATTAATCATTTTATATGGATTTCACGCCTATTTAAGTATCTCTTGTAACTCATATTAATTTCCTAGAGTAATCATGGAACTTTGTATTAATTATGAATGAGTTGAATAGTGTAGGTAGATTACTGCACAACCATGAAGACTGTCCGATATTTCGGAGAAGACAAATCTTCCACGAGGATGAGTCTCGATCCTTGAATCCAGGTTTAATTGTTGATGAATTGAAGTAGGATAACAGGTGGCATGCAATGAAGGACTATTTTCCAAAGTTAGGCTACGGCCAAGCAAGATTCATGTGTATTATATATATTAGCCAAGTTTGTATTTCGGTTTCTAACTCTGTTCGGCCAAAAGGCCTGAATAAGAAATGTTTATAATTAGAGAAAATGGCTAGAGCCGAAAGTATATATAAAATATAGATATAGGTAGGAGGAGGCTAGTTAGGAATCATCAGCTGTAATTTTGTTTTATGTAATCTAGCTATCGCCTTAGCTTTGGGGTTGGATTGCTCTGTTATGTAAATTTGTTGAATCAAGTAATACAAAACTACCATGATCTGCATACACAACACCTAGTTTATCTTTGATGTATCTTTGAAGTGCTAATATTTTTCGTTCCTTAGAAGGGGAACGAGCTGGTTGGCTATGGCCCAGCCAACCTAGCTTGTCTACCCCTCTTGCTTTTGTTATTTAGAAAGAAGGTCTGGATGTTTCGTTTGTAGCTGTGTGATGTTATAGTTTTAATCTTTATCTTTCAAGTTCTGATTTAAGATATCTTTTGTAGCTAATGTGTGAAACAGATCCATGGTTTGAGAGTTAGTTGTGTTTATGTTGTCTATGAAATATATTTCTTGTATTTCATTTACTCTCAACCTCTATTTTAACTCGTTTTTTATCAGATCGTGCAAGGAACTCTTTCCTGCACCTGTGCATGTTGTTTCCCACACTTTGGTTTAATCATTCTTTTGTAGCGAACAATGAATCACTTCTCTGCATATTATTTCCAATTATTACGCAAGTGAATGAATCATTAACTTAGTAGCTGTCTTCAATATTAAAAGTACATCTTTAGAGGATCTGGAAGCAATTGCATAAAATTATCATAAACATATTGTACTTGCAAAGAACACAAGCATTTTTGAATGGATTACTAAAGTTAGTTAACATGTGCAAAACACTTAGACTACTGTTTGATTATTTTGAAGTGCTTTTATTTCATGAATTTTATTTCCTTTGCAAGGTTTAAAGAATTGAAGCATTTCCTTTTCCAAAAATAATAAACTTCAGAATTTCATTTACAGTTGCAATTCTTTTCCAACATATCTTTTAGTCTTTTCGAAATTAATTTGAAAAATAGGTGAAGGAAGCTCTGATTTGGTGCAAGAGTTGGTCCCTTGTCATAGAAATAGAGTCCTCTAAGCCCTTAGGCTTAGACCACCTTCACTAAGGCATAAGTCTTCAGTAAGGAAGGTCACATATAATTTTTCACAGAGACACTATACCTGCACTAGAGCAAGTAGATTGTAACAGTGCAAGGATAGGTTGTTTTTGTGGAAGGAAGATTAGAAGGAATACAAAATTCTGCAAGGGCCCAATTGTCAGACTGCTAGCTATCCATCTAAATATGAACATAACATTTCATTACAACATTTAAGATTGTTTTCGTTGCGCGGAATTTCTTTGCTTGATTTACATGCAAATTGTCTTTTACATTCCAACACTAGAGTTTCTTTGGTGTCAATTACCTTTCCGATTGTTTTTTGTTTGATTCTGCAAAGCATTTCCTTTCAGAAGTAGGATTAGAGATAGGAAAATTTCATGCCATTTCTGGCATTGCCTATGCTTCGTCTCTAAGTTTATGAAACCCTCAAGTTGACAATTAAGTCATGAGGAGTTTTCTTAAGTGCAATTCTCGCACCCAACACCACCCAGACAGTTGGACCCGAAAAACACCCTCGGACTGACTCCCCTCGAAAATTACATAGAGGCTATTGAATGTGACCACTCTATTAACTTACAAAATTGTGCTTATAGGCTAGACAGACACCAAGTTCCTATCCCAATCTCCCTCAGAAAATTGCATAGTTTTCCTAGTCAACCCTCCTGATAGCCGACCAGTCGCTCATCCAGGAAATTGTGCAGTTTTCATGAGTAGGCCTTCTACTAGAAAATAGTCTACTCAGCTCAGAAAATATGCAGAGATGATTAGTAGGCAATCCTATCAGCCTCAATGTAGTTTTCCTCACTAGAAGCTCCTAACAACAGACTACTAGTTCCCTCCAGGAATTGCATAGTTTATGCTACCAAGAACCTAGAGCTGACTGCCTATTCCCCTTGGGAATTGCGTAGTTTTTGCTATTAGTGACCCAATATCTAACAACCAGTTTCATCTAGGAATTGCACATTTTTGACTGCCAGGCTTCTAGCCAGCTCCTCCCAAAAGCTGCGCAATTTCTACTTACTTATCCTCTTTGCAGCCTGGTTTGTTCCTCCAAAAAACTTCAAAAATCTGGCCTTCCATCCCCTACTGCCTGCTCATTTTGGAAACTACATATATTATGCCTACCTTGCCTTCCTAAAACCTGAACTGTCCCTCCCAAAATTTGCACTAATTTTCCTTCCAGCCAAGCCAAACCTTGCGGACAATCACTGTCGACTTTGATTGCCCATCTTCATCACTCAATGACCCTTGCACAGTTTTCATCAACAGTTCTTGGATCCATCATCCCACTTCCCAACCTTGCTACCTCTCCGAGCAACCTACATCCAACATGATCATATGTCATAGCAGACTAGGAGGTTTTTCGATTTGATGTCGTCTCATCATGAGTGGTTGTAGGCACAAGTACACTAAAAAACATGGTGCAATAATGAAAGGGGTGACTGAAGGGAGCACATGCAGAAGGATAGGTTCACCAAAGAATGAACGAACGATGCATGTGAAGGGATGTGTTCACAGACAGATGGATGAGAAAACATGCAAGATGTTCTCATGGATGGACGAACAGAAGAACATGAACCTTTCGCAAACAAATGAGCCTACCAAGCCTTCCAACATGCAAGCAAGGAACAACATTCCAAAGCATCATCGAGCGATCCAAAGAAAATTTAATTATCCATGCACTTTTCCATGTGGAGGTGAAGCTGTCATACACCATGAAGACATCCATCACCTAGCAGGATTATAGCTTGACATGCACTCCAACAGTAGCATGAATGTACTAACACTGTCATGTCGAGTCATGTCATGAGTCATGTCACCCACATCTCTACTATGGGCTATGTTTTCAATTAATGTAATGTAATGTGGATGTCCAAGAGACCCACTTGTTGTACAAAGATTCATGCAAAGTTGAAAATTCATGGAAGTCAAATGGTCATGAGGGTAGTTGAACAACCACAAGGGTCAGTTTCAGCCTTGGCTATAAATAACTCCCCTCATTTGTACATGAAAGGAATTTTCACCTCAGGTCCTCCCACATAGCCAAGAGAGTATGTAATCTTTTATTTGAGGAGTAAGTAGTCACTTCAATTCCCCTTTCATGGGGTTAGTGATGTATGGTGTAACGATGTGTCTTGGAAATTTCTCTTCATTCAGAAGCCTGCTAATAGGCGAACACATTTTCACACATGTATTGTAACTATTGTAAGACTAATCTTGAACACTTGTAATGCATGTTATTTTAACCTGTGTTGAACACTTGAACTATTTCACTTGTTGTAATGCATAATCTATTAATGGAAATGTGTTGTATGTGTTGTTAATGTTGTCTTGCTCGTGGTGGCTATCTCCCTAGACATCAGACATAAATTTCACATAAAGTTTTTTGTAGCAACTGTTGCACTTATTCAAACTCATCCGTTGAATGTTGTACATGTTATCTTACCTTGTGTGTTGTGACTGCCGCATCCATGTGGATTGCTCCTCCAGAAGCTATGCATGTCCGGTTGTGTTTTGTTTTCCTAGCTGATTTGGGACTTCATCCCAACCAAGTTGGGACTCACTCTCACCCTCTCCCCTTAAAGTGAAAGAACCATTGATACAAGTACACTAGCATTCACTAGCCACTTAAACCTCACTTCTTGAAGAAAAACAACACCACTCTCCCGTGATGACAAGCAAGAGTTGAGAAAAATCTTTAATACAATGGCAACTAGACCATCATACTGGATGGGACTCCCACACTAGATGGTGTGAGGTCTATTCGAGACTTCATACTAGGGTGATCTGCTGAATATTAGTAGATCCAACACCATCAACACTCCCCTATATCTCCCCTAGGTGCACAATGTTTTCCCCACATATCTAACAAGTATGATCAATCCTACCCAAATCAATGAGCCTAAAGAATTTGATGTCATGGAAGGTTAGTTTTCCCAATGATATTGAAAAGCTAAAATCACCCTTCATCCACATGATGGTCATCATTTATTTTTGGGAATTAGGGAGATTTTCAAAAACTATTTCCTGTAGCCCATAAAAACCACTTTTGGTTTGGTTAATGCCACTTAGGTGATGTGATATCAACAACACCTGTGTTCTTCACCTATGCCATGATGTCTTGCCACATGGTTATTGACACCCACCATCATGGAAATACCATGTCATCTAACACATGGCATCCATTTTTCATCTATGTCACCATGCCATATCACTAAGTATGAATAAATCTTGAAATTCAAAAGATTTGAAATTTTAAAAATTGTTATGATGTTCCCAACTCAACTTTTTCACTAAAAATTAACCCATTACTTGGTTGATGTAGCCTAAGAACTACAAATTAAATTTTTGACACCAATATAAGATGTACTTTGGTCAATTTTAAATGTATCCATGTGTAGGGCACACTCAGAAACACAATTTTTGGTGAATTTGAACTTTTGGTGCCATTCATTTAAATAAAGAAAATAAAGAAACAATGCATTATATTCAAGAAGTCATCAAATAACAAAAAATAAATAAATATAGGCCATGTAAATGATGACAAACATAAATCATAGTAAAATAATGATCAACGTTAAAATATACAATGAAATAAATACATAGTGAACAAAAAAGATACCTATCTTTATGAAATATTCACCAACTGATTGAAAATATTATACATTCCATCCAACCATATTATCTATTTATCATTAAATATCTGTAACAGACCATTCATCAGCTTAGGCTATGTAACCACATGGATGGGTGCCTAGGTAATCTCTCTCTCCTAGGCAATCAAATTTCAAGATTTATTTTATTATACATAAAAACAACAATCACAACTGCAAAATTACTCAATGAGTCCCCCGAAAATATACTCCTAGCTCTTTTTCCCCTTCATTGTGGACAACTGAAGGAAAATAATCCCCTTCTCTATAATTAAATCCATCAAGTTATTCTATTTCCCTCCAAGGTTCTAGTGCTACTTGTTAGGAAATATCAATGCTAGAATCTCTTAGCCATGGAAATTTTTACTGACAATTCCAATTCATACTACTATTTTGGCACATTCTCATGCTATAATTTAAAAATATTAACACACAACCAACAATAATATCTTAGTAATATAATTCTTCTTCTCCCCCTTAGAAACTAGAACCATAAAATGATCGGGAATAATGGAGAATGAACCCTTAACAAGCCAATAAAGTTCTCATAACTCCACATTTCTTCACCTAATAAGCTTATATATCCACCTTTTTCTCAACTTGTTCAAATATGAGTATAATAAAATATAAATAAAGAAAACTCTAGCCTCTTTAACTACGCTTCTCTTGTGATATTATATCCCTTTATAACTCTAGTTGTTGTCCATTTACAAATATACATTATTAATTTATTAAATAATACTTCATATTAGAATGATCATCAATTGAGTTTCACCCCATGGGTTCCTGAATTATTCATGGTATATTCGTGTTACAAGTAGATTGGATATACTCTTCGTGGTAATGGCAACTGAATGTTTTTCCCTGGGCCTAGCCTAGATGTTATACGGGAATAGTGTCCACTCAGATGCTACTATTCCCACTAAGATGGGTGGCTATCTTAGAAACAAACAATCAAAGTCTACTATTGATTCCTTTTATGAAAATAGATGAGAGGAGAACCAAGAGGGCCAACCTGAGTCTTGCGCTCGATTTCCTCTCCTTCTTGATAGAGTTTTGCCATTTCCTCTTTGTCTGCTTAGCTTCGAAAGGACCTGTGGAATCATAGCAACATACTACTATGCAAGAAATAAGGATTTAAATTCATAAATAATGCAGGATCAGATGTGCATTAACCACATACAAGCATATATAAACAAGTATACAAGAATATGGAAGGAAACAAGAATAGCTTTATTCAGATAAAAAGTAGCAAGAAGATTACAACCATGTGCTCTGACCCATCATCATCCTCCAGCTAAGAAGCCCTTCTTCACCTCAAGCAAAGCTAGATCACCCAATACTGTGAATGTACACCAGAATACCAACAACACTTCTCTATAAGATACAAAATTCCAGCCTCTGGATCTCTGTGATGAGGGATCCATATATAGATGATTACAGAGAGGTGAGTCATCTTTTGGGATATTGATTAGTGTCTTCTCTTTGATAGTTCCTGCTTCCACTTGGAGAGTGATGATCTCTTACTCATCCCTGGTCGAAAATGGAGTGGCAAGTGTCAGAGGGGAAGCTTCTGGAAGATTCCATGATCTTCCACCTCGCATTTTGGTCCCTGCAATTTGTCCATTCCCGACCATCCAACCATACAGAGGAGAAAAATAGTATACATCGCACCCTGTACATTGGGAAGGTGATATGCATCGCACCCTCTACATGGAGCTTTCAGTATGGTCCAGTTTTGACCATTTACGAGCAGATTTCAGTGGAGAACTTCTGGGAGATGATGTAATCAGTTGACCTTGTTCCTCTAGGCAGTGAAGCAACCCTTTTAGGGACTTAAGAGCCCTCAGTTTATGGACATTTGTGATTGGGTTTGAAGTGCCCAAAAATGTCTATAACAGTTGCCCCCTAAAGCATGAGGTCGTTAATCGTTTTTTTGATGTGGGTGAATGTTACTATGAGGATATAAGTTTTCGAGCTGGGAGGGACTGTAATAAGATACATAAAATACATAATTGACAACAAGTTTTTCATATCTGCTGAGGCGGGCATCCCATGCTCAGCTTTATAAACTCATTTTCATGTACATAGGACAGACGATCGTCTGTGTAACAGACTGATGATATGGACACATCATCCTTTGATTTGGATGATCATCTGATCGGAAATGATGTACAATGGATGTTTTAATATTCCTGAATATATCCCAGCCCGGATGGATGAAACTAGATCCAGGGTCTTCAAACTCGGCCAATATTCACTCGAAGTACAAGCTGATCCATGTGAAAAATGTTTTGGAGTCGAACATGGAAAGACATCACTTGATTACCAGCCAATGATGTAAGCTGTTAACAGGCGCGAGAGGAATCACCAATAATGACGATGATCCTCAAGGTACTACAGTACAATTCATGTGGTGTAAAAAGGGGCTTGGCATCGAACACCACGCAAAATCTCTCGGTCGAAGGCCATTGATGTAAACCTGTCGCCGAAAGTGAGAAACTTGCCATTGAGGCATGCAAGCTTCAAA
>APFE031057973.1:21340-94019 GCA_000404065.3 Pinus taeda | reverse complement strand
ATTGGATGCTTCAGCATGTATAAATATGTATTGTAACATTGAAAGGAATATAATGAAAAATCAAGCTGGTAGTCTCGGTTTTGAGATCCAGTGGGAATTCTCTATGTATATGTGTTTTATGTGTTACGCTCTCGCATTTTTTATTTTTCCTGTGATTTAGAATTCGTATGCAGGTAATTTCTGTATGGGGTTAAAACCTACAAATAAACTCAACTAGAGTGGCTTATCTCTGCACGAGATGTTCTTAGGAACTCACTCATATAGGTAAATTACTTCAACAAGAGTGACATGTCTCTCCACGCGACATCCTATAGGAACTCTCACTCAAATGGGAATTCCTTTAGCGTGACAAGCTAATAAAATCTCACAATATGTGGCATACAAGTATCCCTCAACATAATAGTAATCAAGGATCTCCACAACAAAAGCATCATCTCAACAAATATTAAAAAAATCATGGCATAACTGAATCATATACTTCTACTTTCGGGGATAGCAAAAAAATGCAAAGCTCAGCTATTGAAATGGACATCTCCGTTGAATTTGTAGCACAAAATTGTGTCAAACAAATATAAACTTGGTCCATTTCTGACATCGTCAAATTCTGAACCCTCACACATCTTGAATATTCCCCCAAAGATTCATTCCTAAAGATGGCCCAAAAATTCGCTACTCGGATGAAGATTCTAAGCACACCACTACGCTCTCTGCGAAATTCTATGAAAAATGACTATAAAGTTGATATCATTCTGCCTCAGTCAAAATTTTTCTCCAAGGGAATCTTTTAGATTCCATAACATTCTCCAAAGATTTCTTGCTGCTCGAAACTTGCATTTCCACTGCACAGAGGGAGATTCTGACTGCTCAGTTGGACTCTTAGCGAGAAAACGTGTAAAAAAGACTATAATTTTGCAAATTTTGTCACTAGTATCTCTGACCCTTTAAAAAAATATTTTCAGTATCTTAAGACTCTCCACATTCAGGGTTCCACTTCCACTTCTCCTCTTAGGCATGGCTCTACCACTCCACCAATATGCCTCTGTTGCTCGGAAAATGAACTTAGTTTTTTATATTACTCATTGGTCAAAAATAACAAAGTCATGAACTTTGGCCTAACAGTAAAGTGCCTAGATTGAGTGGGCGATAAGTGTGGGTTCAACCCTTCGCGTGAGTTTTTGTTTAAACCGACGGTTAAATGAATGGGTGGTTGTTGGGAACAACATAGAGTGTTACATTTTATTTAGAACGTGTTTATATCAATTTTGGTAGCATTTGTTAGTAGTTGCAACGGAGTTGACTATTTTGGAGCAGAGATAACAACTTATATGACACGTTGCAGTTGGATTTACTTTAATATAAAATTTGTTTTGGAATGTTTATTGATATACGTTGGTTTTGATTATATTCATTGGTTTCATTTGTTAAAACCCATACTTTAAATAACCCACTATGACATTTTAATATGCCACCCACCCGAGTTATTTTAATATATGTATTTTTTTTAATTTTGGTTTTTATATTGAGTTGGATGATGGCCCTTTCTATAATATGGGTTTTTCACTTTATATGGTTCTTAACCATTTTTTAATGACCCTTAATAATTTATGTTTTGAAAACCAACAAATTTCACTTTAATATTTTTGATATTTTGTTTTATGTAGGATATTATTATATAGTTTTTTTTGTTTTTTAGGTGTAAAAAGCCAATGAAAAGGTGTCATGTGTCAAGGAATGGTAGGGAAACACTTGATTGCCACTTAAATTTCTCGGTCCCACCTATTGACTGAGATTCCATGTGGCAAACTGTGGACCTCACTTTTTTCTTATCTTGCCAAACTTTAAAGAGCCATCAATTGGCCATACAGACTTGAATTTGAGTGTTGTCTGCACCACCGAAATCATAATGACGAGAACTTCAACATGGTATTGGTTTGGATACATTTTGAAGACTTTTATTTTTGAGCCTTTTCATAGCCATTATTGATTTCTAAGCGTGTTTGCAGCGACCTAGATAATCAGGTCAACATTTTCAAGGTTAGGGTCAAATGGTATAGGGTCAACCTTTTCAAACTTAACCATATCTTGGTCAGCCTTTTCAAGGATTTTAATTTCAAACTCAACCTGGTATGACTTACCCTGGTTATCATAGAGCAATGAAAATTCCAACTACACAAGTTATTCTAGGATACCCTCCTCCACAGGTTTGGCTAAATGCTAAAGGATATCTGTATTCTCAATAAGAATTTAACCAAAAATTATCTTTCATTGTGATGTTAGATTTACCAAATCTATCCCGACTCATGAATGATCTAATTTATCATTATCCTTTTTGGTCAATGATTCCTGCTAAATTACCAAGTGACATATTGAAATTTTATGGTAAGCCTGGAAAGGATCTGTCAAATCATGTAATGACTTATCACCAATGGTGTTCTTCAAATTCATTAAATGATTATTCCATTAGGTTACGAATTTTCGAGTGGACTTTAACAGGTCCAACAACGAAATGCTACATTGAGTTACCATGTGCCTCCTTCCACAATTTCAACTCCTTAGCAACAAAATTTTTAAAGCATTTTCAGTTACCTATTCAATATGACACTAGTACTAAACCTTTGACATCGTTAATGTAGTAGAATAATCTACTGGTAAGTCTCAGCAACCTGGAAGTAAGAAAAAGGGAAAATGAAAGTCAAAACCAATTAACCCTCAAAAGAAAAAACTAACAAAAGAAAATGTTGTGAAGAGAAAAGGAAACCTTGGCATCCTTGTTTTATTTGTAAAGATGACCATTATACTAAGGAATGTCTGCATTGTGTAGAGGTTAATAAATTCCTCAAAGGTTCCTCTACACCTATTGTCTTAAGAGATCATTTTCCTTCCAAGGAAAATAAAGGATTGCTCACAATTCATCTTCTTTATCCACATTTATAGATATCATAATGAAGTACTCTCAAGTTTTTGTAGCAATAAGGTATAAAGATTACGGGTCTAAAACTCCTTTTAATGAAAATGATACCAATCAACCTTCCACACTGGTTCCACCTCTTTCTGAACCTTTACAGATTGAGAAATCAACCTCTGAGATAGTAATAAGTCCTCCTCCTAAAGGTGTTATTCGAAAGTTGTCTTTTAATCCACATGTCATAGCGGCTCAAAATTATAACATTGTTGAATTATTGGCTCAGTTTCCTTCAGCAATGTTGGCTCTCAAAGTGCTTCAAACATGTCCAACACAATGAGAATTACTATTGTCATCCATTGGTGCAATTGATCCACAAGATTCTAACCTCATAATTTTTTTTCTTGAAAGTAATATACCTAGACTCCCACATCAACTAGCATTTCAAATTCCAATTTTTATTAAAACTAAAAGAGTTTTTAGTATAATAATTGACAAGGGAGATTCTACTTGTATTATGTCTATTGCTTGTTGGAAAGTTTTTGGCTCTCTGACAATCAATCAATCACCTACCACTCTCAAAGCTTTTGATGGAAGAAGATTTCGACCTTATGGTATTTAAAATGATCTACCATTAGAGTTAGAGGGTAAAATGGTTGCTATTGAAGTACAAGTTGTTGATGCTCAACTTGATTACCATATTTTACTAGGTCGAAGTTGGATTTATGCAATGTCAGTAGTGGTCTCATTACTTTTTCAATCAATACTATTCCCTCATCAAGGGAGGATAGTTAAAGTAGACCAAATAGCTTTTGACACTTCTGATCCAAATTCCACTCGTACTGTACCATTTGTGGGGAAAATTACTAGTTCTTATGAGAATGTTGGAGTTGGTTTGCTTAAGGATTCATCATTAATGGGAAATTTTACACTCCCTTTGCCCAACAATCCTTTTACTATTTCCCGAGTCAATATGATTTCATCAAACACTCCAAAATCGCTAGATTATGCCTACACAATCAGAATTGACTACTTATGACAATAAAATGCCTCTAAGCCCATTGGAACTAGCTTATCAGGTTGTTCAATCATTTTCAGAACCCCTTCTTAATGAAAATGATCGATTAAATGTGATCATCAATGAGTATTCTCAATCATCTTGGTTGGAACCTATATCATTATCTGACCCTTTCGATAACATGTTTCTAATAGGTGAGAGTATAATGGAGTTTATGAATTTAGATGAAATGCTTTGGAATAATTATCATCATCCTCCTTTGTTCTTCCCAACATCGAAAATATTGAGAACAACTTTCCTACAATGTTTTCACCTGAGATTGTAAATGACCTTGAATTCCCTACATTGATTTTTGAATCCAAATCTGAAAAGAATTTAGGGAATTTTATCTACAGCAATTCCACTCAATATCGCAGTGAAACATGGAATTACAAATAACATTCATATAGGTGCCTCATGCTCACTGATGAAATTCATATTTATAAGGCCCTATTCCAGTCATTCCATGACATTTTTTCCTGGTATTATGAGGAAATTCCTAGAATCGACCAAAGTATTGTAATTCATGAAATAAATACCTACTCGGATGTTAAGCCTATCACACAAATATTACATCCAATGCATCCTAGGAAAATTGCCACTATCAAAGTTGAAGTTGAAAAACTTCTCAAGGTTGGTTTTATCTATCCTTCTCCCTTGACCAGTTGGGTTTCTAATATTGTTGATGTTAGTAAGAAGCAAGGGACAATAAGAGTATGCTTCGATTATAGAGATGTTAATAACGCTTGTCCAAGGATAATTATCCTATTCCTTACATAGACCAAATAATTGATGATTGTGCTGATAACAAAATAATTTCTTTTATGGATAGAATTTTTAGTTACAATCAAATTAACATACTCCCTGCAGATCAACATAAAACCACATTCATTCTTCCATGGGGAAATTTTGCCTATCGAAAGCTTCCATTCATGCTAAAGAATGTTGGTGCCACTTTTCAATGGCTTGTGTCTTATACCTTTCATGATATTAAGCATATTGTACAACCATACTTAGATGATCTACCAACACAATCATTAAGATGTCAAAATAATCCAATACATCTACGAGTGATTTTTCTCCAATGTAGGCATTAAAATATATGCTTAAACCCACGTAAATGTGTTTTTTGGGTCACATGTGGTTGTTTATTGGGATTTTCATGTCTAAAGAAGTCATTTCTGTTGGCCCTCTCAAGGTAGAAGCTACATTGAATTTGCCTCCTCCTTCCAATTTACGTCAACTCCAAAGTTTGCAGGGGAAGTGTAACAACCCTAGTGAAAATTCCATGTAATAAAAGTTAATAAAGGAAAAACAATAACCATGGTTGATGGGACACTTATTCCAAGCTGAATGTTGGGAGAAACATCCTAGTGTTGGTGTTCATCGGTTTAGAATGGCTAAAGGAAATGACTAAGGCTTTTGAAAGGAAAAATGGCATTTTTGGCACATTTGTTTATAGAAATAATGGAAATTGGGAGAAAAGGAAGGTGAAAGGTCACAGGTTGAATGTGAGGGGGAAAATGAAGAAAAATAATGGAAAATGAATAAAATAGAGGCCTAATTGATAAAAAGGCTTCTAAGGATTAGTTTGTAACCTTTTGTCAGTTCAGTTTTGGAGCTCTATCATTATTCTATCTTTCTCTCTCTCTCACTCTTAGACACTTAAAGTTCTCTTGGATCATTTTTGCATTGAATCAAGAAAGAAAAAGAAGGCAAGAGGAAGTAGAGATCAAGCAAGGCAAAGCAGGATCAAGCAACTACAATAGTACTCTTTGCAAGTATCGATTTTCATGTGTATTTTCCTTGCTAGATTTGGCGTGCATCGTATTGCATGTGGTTATTTTTTGTTATGGCATGTGTTTTGCTAGGTGTGACAGTGTTTCCAACCTAGCCTTGCCAGTTCTGGATAGCCAAGGTGTGATGGGGTTCTCATGTTTTAGTTGAGCTGGAGTTCCGAATGGATTTGAAGCTGAGTGAGGTGGATCTCCAAATGATAGAGAACATGGCCTAGTGGTCTCTAAAATGGACTATTGATCATGGTAAAGCCACTAGCCTAGTAACCCCTGAGCCAGACTGTGGTTTGTGGCAAAGCCAAGATCGTGTTGCCTTGGTGGGCCTAGGAATCCTTACTGGTGAATGGAAGGATATAAGGTAAAGCCAAGAGGTGGATTGCTCTCCGTTGGGCCTAATAATCTCGAGTTTGGATATACGATAATTCCTACAGAGTGGGTCTCGATTTAGGGCCCAGTGATCCAGTGTGGATTTCTATAAAGCTTGAAAGACTAGGAGACTGGAAAATTCCTCATGGTGTTGGTGGAGAAATCTATTAGCATCCATTCTTGTTTGGCCTAGTGATCTGGTGGAGATCATAGTAAAGCCTGTTATTACATGTTCATTGTGTTGGCCTAGTGATCAGGGATGGATTATGGTAAAGTATGGTTTCTATTGATGTGGGTGAGGTGGTTTAGCCTTGGGATGCCCTGGTTGGTTCTTTTGGTTTGAGTCCCACATTCATGCTTGGAATATGGCACAGAGGCGAATGTCTGAAGAGAGATTTGGCTCAGCCATTCTATGGTCGGTTGGAACATGGTAGTCCCATCCTAGGTTTGGATTTTTCATCATCAATATGAGGTCATTTCTCCTTGTATTTCTATGAGTATTATACCGGTTTATATGTGGATCATATGGTTGTGTATTTATGTTCTTATTATGCTGATTATGTATGTGTTTAATGACAGTGGCTATGTATGGCTCTCATCATGTTTTTACTTGTATATGAATGAACAATGTATCTATGACCCAATAGATGATAATGCAACAAATGATATAAGGGAATAATTCTTCATAGTGATTCTCAGATAAGTATGAGACCCCTATGCTTAAATCTATTATTTACACATGTAGATTACATATTCATGATATGTTTTAAAAAACACCTGTCGTGGCTAGTAGGGGTCCGAATAAGGTATTTTTCAAGTATATTTGCATCATTGTTTACTTGTTATCTCTTTTTCTGAAGGTGTCATTCAATTCTATGTAGTGACCTCGGATTTGGGCTTGAAAAAGTGACTCAAATACCAAGGACATTGGCACAACACTGCGAAAAATAGTCCCTGGATGTTGGCATGCCTTGGAATGAGAGCGTCCAAAGCCTCATGTATGCTTTTAGGTCCATATCATGGGAGTGTCCAGGGGTTAAGTTGTCTAAGACCTTAGTGGGACCCAAGGGCTAGCTACCTGAGTGGCTCGGATGGTTCCTGGGAGTCCTGTAGCTGATGTGGAAGGTTTGTATGTTATGTTGTTGTCGATTCCAATTCCTTAAGGTCACATAGGAGGTTGAATATAACCATAGTAGCCTCTCGTCACATGTTTACCCCAGTTGGCCAGTTACTTGGGTAGATATGGGAGGAGGGTGTTACAGAGTGGTATCAGAGCATGGTTCAACTCTCAAACTGAATGGGCAGTGTGTTGGTCATGCATTCATCTAGTTTGCATGTGTGTTAATCATTCTTATGGTTTGTGTGCTTTTTGCATATGCATGGTGTTAGTCATGGTTGTAGTGATGTCACCATGTGAAAGAGGATGTTTTTGTTATGAAGTATGTCATCATGAGTGCATAATTGGTTACATTTTGTTAATTCTTGTGTATTGTTGGTATATGTTGGTATGGTTTTTGTTGTCATGCATAAGGTCATGGTATGTGTAGTTGATATGATTATTCATTGATGCCTGGACTCTAGCTAGGCTGATGGTTACATCGTTATATGCTTATGCATTACATGTTTATATGTTGTTATGATTATGTTATATATGTATCATGTTTATTCGACGATCTTGAAAATAAGATATCCTCCCCACATTATGCTAAGGTACGTTGGTTTTTATGTAATTTGGTTTAGTTAACATAGTATGCCTCACAAGAAAGAAATCAAAAATGACTAGGAATATGGTAGAATAAAAATACTATCCCTATGAATCAGATGAGTAGTGTGGTGTTGGGAACTTTTATGATTTGGTAGACACATCGAGACTCTTGAAGGAAGAAATAAGGATTTGTAAGGCATAAAATGACAAAATCATACAGGTACAAGAGAAACAAGTAGAGGTTGATGTTTTACTTCATCAAAGTTTGTCAGAATTATAGTGACAAGGGCCACTTCGATTCAACCATGGACAGGAGGACAAAAATAATGGGGCATATGGAAGTAGGTCTCATGGTGGTTATAGGTTGGATAGAGATGACATGGTGATAGATGGCATATTGTTGGATACTTCGGATAGGAGAGGTGATGGATAAATTTATTATTCTAGTTTTGGTTCTAATAGGCATCCTGATCATCATTGTTATCATCCTTACAGGGGGAGTGATAGAGGATACTTGCCAGATGCATTTAAGAAAGCAAAGGCACCTACTTTTGATGGAGATGTGAAGAAGTCAGAAGATGGAGAGGCTTGGATACTTGGGATGAAGAAATACTTTGACTTGCATGAGTACATAAAAAAACATGAAGGCCAAAATTGATATCTTTAGCTTGAAAGGTAAAGCAGATATCTGGTGGGAAGATGTGAAGTGAGTTAGATACATCAGGACAGACGACTTAACTTGGCATGAGTTCCAGAGGATTTTTAGGAAGAAGTACTTGTCATAAATGCACTATGATAGTAAGGCCAAAAAATTATATGAGATAAATATGGGATCAATGATAGATGAAGAGTACATGGCTAAGTTTCTGGAGCTGTTGAGGTATGTACCATATCTTAAAGATGAGAAGGCTAAATTTTAGCGATTTGTTAGTGGATTGCAATTAGCATTTAGAGATCAGATTGAGTATGATGAGCCTTAGTCACTTGAGGAAGTTATTGGGAAATTGAAGCATTTATATGAGCAGTCAAAGCGTAAGAATGAATCCGAGCAAGGATGGAAAGGAAATGACAAAGGTAAAAGTAAATGACAGCTGAAAAGAGAAAGGCCTTAGAATGCAGATGAAGAAGAGAATGTGGCACCACAAAAGAGGTTCAATACAACTAGACAGGGATATGGATCATAGCAACAAGAGAGAGGTGATGGTACTGGTCAGTTAGAGTGTTGGAAATGTGGAAAAGAGCACCTTCAGAGAGATTTTCCACAGAATCAAGGTGGTAGGCCTCACAAATATAAGTGTGTAAGAGGCATACACTATTGGGGATGTTAATCAGAGTGTTCCTCGTATTTATGCAAAATTGAACAAAACACTGGTAGACCATCAGGCATCGATCATTGAGATGGACAATAAGCTTTGTGATCAAGTTATTTCTATTTTGATTGACCCTGGATCTAATTATAGCTATGTTAGTCCTGACTTGGTGGATAAGCATGGCTTGAGTAAGGAATTGCATGCAGAATCTTGGTTAGTGTAGTTGGCTACAAGTACAAAGAAGTGATTTCATCATTGGGTAAGAGCTTGTGCATTTGATTTGGATGGTATTCCTACCACAACACATTTCAACGTATTACCGTTGGAATCATACCATATGTTGTTGGGCATGGATTGGTTGTACCTTCATAGAACCAAAGTGGATTGTTATGATAAAGAAATTGAGTGTGTTGATGACAATGGAGAACCAAGAGTCTTGCATGGAAATAAGAAAGCCAGATCAGTTAGGATGGTGACAACTATGCATGTAAAGCACAACCATAGGAAAGGGTATGTGTTATTTTCCGTACATATTTCTAGTGAGAAAGTTAAAGAAGTTGAGGATACAGATGTTTTGAGTAGGTACCCAATTCTACAACAGTTTCAAGGCTTGTTTCCCGAGGAGATTTCATAGTTTCCACCTCATAGGGAAGTAGACTTTTCTATTGAGTTAGTGCTAGGAGTAGCTCTAGCATCAAAAGCACCTTAGAGGATGAGCACACCAAAGTTGGTGGAGTTGAAGTTGTAGTTGAAGGAAATGTTGGAAAAGGGATACATTACACCAAGTATATCACCTTGGGGTGTGTCAGTATTGTTTGTGAAGAATAAAGATGGTACTCTTAGATTTTGCATTGATTACAAGCAGTTGAACAAAGTGACCATCAAGAACAGGTAGTCATTACCGAGGATTGATGCTTTGTCTAATCAGCCGAAGGGAGAAACAATGCTCTCTAGGATGGACTTGAGACGGATACCATCAAGTACGCATCAAAGAAGAGGACATCTACAAGATTGCATTAAGAACCAGTTATGGCCATTATGAGTTTTTCATAGTTCCATTTGGTTTGACTATTGCTCCAGCTACATTTATATGCTTGATGAATATTGTGTTACGTTCATATTTGGATAAGTTTGTTATTGTGTTCATTGATGACATATTGGTATATTCTAAAAATGAGGAAGATCATGCTGAGCATTTAGCAGCAGTGTTGAGGTTGTTTAGAGAGCATCAGTTGTATGCTAAGCTCAGCAAGTGATTTTTTTTTCAAACTGAGGTACATAACTTGAGACATGTTGTCTATATAGAGGGAATTGTAGTAGATCCAGAAAAGATAAGGGCCATCATTGAGTGGGTAGATCCTATAAATGTGGATGAGGTGAGATATTTCATGGGGTGGCAAGTTATTACAGGAGGTTCATCAAGAACTTCTCGCAGATTGCTTACCCTATTACATAATTGCAGAGGAAAGGTAAGAAGTTTGACTAGACCAAGGAGTGTGGGGTCAGTTTTGAGAAGATTAAGATGTTATTGACACATTCTCCAAAATTAAAGATTGAGATCCAAACAAGGAGTTTGTAATATGTACAAATGCTTGCAAGAGAGGACTTAGTGAGTCCTTATGCAAGATGAACAGGTGGTATGCTATGAGTCACGAAAATTAAATGAGCACAAGCAAAATTGCCCGACACATTATCTTGAGTTAGAAGCGATCATACATGCATTGAAGATGTGGAGGCACTTGTTTCTTAGCATGAGGTTTGTGCTAATGAGTGATCACATTGGGTTGAGGTATTTTTTTGACCAACCGAATTTGAACACCCGACAGGCTAGATGGTTTTCCACAATTAGTGACTTTGAATTAGAGATCAGGTACATCAAAGTGAAGGAGGACATGGTGGAAAATTCTCTTAGCAATTGGGTATAGGTAAATCACTTAACAACTATGAGCTCCTATGAGATAGATTAACAGGATAGTATCTTGTAGGCAGGTCAGGAGGATGTCCAATATATGGAGATTGTGCAGAGGTTGCAACAGAGTATAGGTAAAGGTACATATAGTAGCACAGGTATAGGTACAGGTGAAAGTACAGGTACAGATGCACAGGATGTGGACTATTGTCTTAAAACAGACAGATTGGTTAGATTTAGAGACAAGATATATGTGTCAAACAATAGAGAGCTCAAGAAGGTGATCTTGAGGGAGTTTCATGTGAAACCATATTCAGGTCACCTAGGCTACCAGAAGATGTTGACCATAGTGAAGAAATTTAATTATTGGCCAAATCTGAAGAAGGATGTAGTGAATTGTGTTGCTAGGTTTTTCGATTATCAACGTGTGAAGGTGGAGTGTAAGCATCCAAGTGGATTGCTATAGCTAATTGCGATTCTAGAGTGGAAATGCAGGTCATTTCCATGGACTTTATCACAGGGTTGCCGAGGACAATGCGACAACATGATTCCATCATGGTCATTGTGGGCAGGTTGACAAAGGTTGCACACTTCATTCTAGTGAAGTATACATTCTTAGCTAGCGATGTAGCACAGGTATTCATCATAGATGTAGTCATATTGCATGGTGTTTCAAAGAAGATTGTGTGAGACAGGGATGCAAAGTTTAATTCCAAGTTTTAGAAGGAGTTGTTTGTAGGTTTGGGCATAGAGTTGGCCTTTATTACAGCTTATCATCCGCAGATAGATGGACATACTGAGAGGGTTAGCAGGATATTGGAGGAAATTTTTAGGATGTACGTGACACATTAGAAATGAAAGTGGGAAGAGTATATTCTATTTGTAGAGTTTGCTTACAACAATGGGTATTAGGAATATTTGAGGATAAGTCTATTTGAGGCATTGTATGAGAGGAGTTGCAATACTCCCATCAGTTGGAGTGATCCTGTTAATAAGGTGTTGATTGGACCAGACATGTTGGCGGACATGGAACATGAAATGAAAGTTATAAGGAAGAATTTAAAGGCAGCACAAGATAGGTAGAAGAGATATGTAGAGCAGAGCTGGTTGTTCAAGGAGTTCTAGGTTGGGAAGCAGGTGTACATGTGCATCAAACCAAAGAAGAGCTCCTTACATATTGGATCATGTGCCAAGTTGGCACCATGGTTTTTTGGACCCTTCAATATTGTTGAGAGGATTGGGCTAGTAGCCTATCACCTTGCACTGCCTCCGACAATGAAATTCCATGAGGTTTTCCATGTATCATTTCTTAAGAAGTATGTTAAATATGTTGATGATCTGATTGACTAGTCGGTATTACAGGTGGAGCCAGATGGAGAATTCCAGCCAGAGCCTCAATGTATATTGCAGGAAAAAGGTGCTCATGCTCCAAAACTAAGCACTCAAGTAGTTTAAAGTGTAGAGGAAGCACTTTGGGCCCGATGAAGCTACATGGGAAATGGCGAATCAGATGTAGGCTATGTATCCTTCATTGTGTGCCAGTTAAGGCAAAGAAGTTTTGGCATATGTCTTTGGTATATGTTTTGGTACATGTTTTGGTATATGTACACATGTATATGGATGTAAGTACCGCCATGAGCTATGTTATAAAGCTCCAATAAGCAGGATGGGTGTCATGTCATTATAATGTTATGCTTCTTATGTTTTCATGTTGGTTTTCTTCAAAGCAGGGTGATCATTGTAAATACTGCATCGATCTATGTTATAAAGATCCATGGGAATTATGTTTGTTTTCAAACGTTTTGTTGAGTTGAGCGCCGAGGATGGTGTCCCCCAAGGAAGGGGGGTTTGTAACAACCTTGGTGAAAATTCCATGTAATAAAAGTTAATAAAGGAAAAGTAATAACCACGGTTGATGGGACACTTATTGTAAGCTGAATGTTAGGCAAAACATCATAGTGTGGGTGTTCATTAGTTTAGTATGGCTAAATGAAATTGGCAAAGGCAATGGCTAAGGGTTTGGAAAGGAAAAATGGCATTTTTGGCTCATTTATTTATGAAAATAATGGAAATTAGGAGAAAAGGAAGGTGAAAGGTCACAGGTTGCATGTGAGGAGGAAAATGAAGGAAAATAATGGAAAATGAAGAAAATAGAGGCCTAATTGGTAAAAAGACTTCTAAGGATCAATTTGTAACCTTTTGTCAGTTCAGTTTTGGAGCTCTCTCATTATTCTCTCTGTCTCTCTCTCACTCTTGGAAACTTACATTTTTCTTTGAACATTTTGGTATTTGATCAAGAAAGGCAAATAAGGTAAGAGGAAGCATAGACCAAGCAAGGAAGAGACGGTACAAGTAGCTACATCAGTATTCTTTGCAGATATTGATTTTCATGTGTTTTTTCCTTGATAGAATTGGCATGCATGGTGTTGCATGTGGTTCTTTTGATGATATGGCATGGATTTTTCCAAGTGTGACAACATTATGAGCCTAGCCTTGCCATTTCTGGATAGCCATGGTGTGATGGGGTTCTCATGTTTTGGTTGAGCTGGATTTCCGAATGGATTTGAAGCTGAGTGAGGTGGATCTTTAATTGATAGAGCACATGGCCTAGTGGTCCCTGAACCAAAATGTGGATCAAAGCAAATCCATTAGACTAGTAACCCCTAAGCCAGACTGTGGGTTGTCGTAAAGCCATGATTGTGTTGCCTCAGTGGGCCTGGGAATCCTTGCTGGTGAATGGAAGGATATATGGTAAATCGAAGAGGTGGATTTCTCTTCATTGGGACTAGTAATCCCGGGTTAGGATATGCAGTAAAGCTTGGAGAGTGGGTCTTGATTTGGGTCCTAGTGATCTGGTGTGGATTGCAGTAAAGCCTAAGAGACTAGGAGACAGGAAAATTCATCACGGTGTAGGTGGAGAAATCCGGTGGCCTCCATTCTTATTTGGCCTAATGATCAGGTGGAGATCATGGTAAAGCCTGTTATTACATGTTCGTTGTGTTTTTCTAGCGATCTGTGATGCATTACAGTAAAGACTGGTTTATATTGATGAGGTTGAGGTGGTTCAGCCTCAGGATGCCCTCGTTGGTTCTTTTGGTTTGAGTCCCACATTCATGATTGGAATATGGCACGATGGGGAATGTCTCAAGAGAGATTTGGATCAGAAATTCTATGGTCAAGTGGAATGTGTTATTCCCATCCTCGGTTTGGATTTTCCACCATCAATATGAGTTCATTTCTCCTTGTATTTCTATGAGTATTATATTGGTTTATATTTCGATCATAAGGTTGTGATTTCCTTGGTATTTGTGTTGCTATTATGTTGGTTATGTATGTGTTTTATGGCAGTGGCTATGTATGGCTCTCATCATGTTTTTACTTGTATATGAATGAACAATGTATCTATGACCCAATATATGATAATACAAAAAATGATATAAGGGAACAATTCTTCATAGTGATTCTCAGATAAGTATGAGACGCTTGTGCTTAAATCTATTGCTTACACCTGTAGATTACATGTTTATGATATGTTTGAAAATGCACCTGTCATGGCTAGTAGGGGTTCGATTAAGGGATTTTTCAAGTATTTACATTTGCATCATTGTTTCCTTGTTATCTCTTTGTTCTGAAGGTGTCATTCAATTCTAGTAAGTGACCTGGGCTTTGGGCCTGAAAAAGTGGCTCAAATCCTGAGGACGTTGGCACAACGCTGGGAAAAATAGTCCCTGGACATTGGCATGCCTCGGCATGAGAGCGTCTAGAGCCCCATGGACAATCTCAGGTTCATATCATGGGAGCGTTCGGGGGTCAAGTGGTCTAAGACCTTAGTGGGACCCAGGGGATAGCTACCTGAGTGGTTGGGATGGTTCGTGGGAGTCTTGTAGCTGATGTGGAAGGTTTGTATGTTATTTTGTTGTCATTTCCACTTCCTTAAGGTCGCATAGGAGGCTGAATCTAATCATAGTAGCCTCTCGTCACATGTTTATCCCAGTTGGCCGGTTACTTGGGTATATGTGGGAAGAGGGCGTTACAGAGTGGTATCAGAGCATGGTTCAACCCTCAGATTGGATGGGCAGTGTGTTGGTCATGCATTCATTTAATTTGCATGTGTGTTAATCATTCTTGTGGTCTATGTGCTTGTTGCATATGAACGGTGTCAGTCATGGTTGTAGTGATGTCGCCATGTGAAAGAGGATGTTGTTGTTATGAAGTATGTCGTCATGAGTGCATGATTGGTTACATGTAGTTTATGCTTGCGTATTATCGATATATATTGGTTTGGTTTTTGTTTTCATGCATAAGGTCATGGTATGTGTAGTTTATATAGTCATTCATTGATGCCTAGACTCTTGCTAGGCTAATGGTTACATAGTCATATGCTTATGTATTATATGTTTATATTTGTTATGATTATGTTATACATGTATCACATTGATTCGATGATCTTGCAAATGAGATATCCTCCCCACATTATGCTAAGGTACATTGTGTTTTTTGTAATTTGGTTTAGCTAACATAGTATGCCTTGTAGGAACGAAATCAAAATGACTAGGAAGATCGTAGACTAAAAAGACTCTCCCTATGAATCAGATGAGAAGCATGGTGTTGGGAAATATAATGATTTGTCAGACACATTGAGAATATTGAAGGAAGAAATAAGGAGTTGTAAGGTAGACAATGAAAACATCATACAGGAACAAGAGAAACAAGCAGAGGTTAATGCTATACTTCTTTAAATTTTGTCAGAATTGTAGTGAAAAGGGCCACTTCGGATCAACCATGGATAGGAGGACAAAAATAATGGGTCATATGGAAGTAAGTCTCATGGTGGTTATAGGTCGGATAGAGATGACATGGTGATAGATGGCAAATTGTTGGATACTTCAGACAGGAGAGGTGATGGATACATGTATTATTCTAGTTCTGGTTCTGATAGGCATCATGATTGTCATCATTATCATCCTTACATGGGGAGTGATATAGGATACTTACCAGATGATTTTAAGAAAGAAGAGGCACTTACTTTTGATGGAGATGTGAAGAAGTCATAAGATGCAAAGACTTGGATACTTGGGATGAAGAAATTCTTTGAGTTGAATGAGTACACAAAAAACATGAAGGCCAAAATTGTTATCTTCGGCCTGAAAGGTAAAGCAGATATCTCGTGGGAAGATGTGAAGTGGGTTAGAGAAATCAGGACAAATGACTAAACTTGGTATGACTCCCAAAGGCTTTTCAAGAAGAAGTACTTGTTTGAAAGGTACTACGACAGTAAGGCAAAAGAATTATATGAGCTAAATATGGGATCACTAAAAAATGAAGAGTACATGGCTAACTTCCTGGACCTATTGAGGTATGTACCATATCTTAAAGATGAGAAGGCTAAATTTTAGTGATTTTTTAGAATATTGCAATTAGTATTTAGAGATCGGGTTGAGTATGATGAACCTCAGTCACTTGAGGAAGTTATTGGGAAATTGAAGCATTGCTATGAATAGTCAAAGCATAAGAATGAATCTGAGCAAGGACGGAAAGGAAATGGCAAAGGTAAAGGTAAATGGTAGCTGAAAAGAGCAAGGCCTCAGAATGCAGATGAAAAAGAGAATGCGGCACCAAAAAAGAGGTTCAATACAACTAGACAGGGATATGGATCATAGCAACAAGAGAGAGGTGATGGTATTGGTCGGTTGGAGTGTTGGAAATGTGGAAAATAGCACGTTAAGAGAGATTTTCCATAGAATCAGGGTGGTAGGACTCAGATATATAAGTGTGTAAGAGGCATAGACTGTTGGGGATGTTAATTAGAGTGTTCCTCGTATTTATGAAACATTGGACAAAAAACTGGTAGACCATCAGACATCGATCATTGAGATGGATAGTAAGCTTTGTGATCAAGTTATTTCTATTTTGATTGACCCTCGATCTAATTATAGCTATGGTAGTCCTCACATGGTGGATTTGTGTGGTTTGAGTAAGGAATTGCAAGCAGAATCTTTGTTAGTGCAATTGGATACAAGTACAAAGAAGTGATTTCATCATGAGGTAAGAGCTTGTGAATTTGATTTGGATGGTATGCATACCGTAACACATTTGAATGTATTACCATTGGAATCATACAATATGTTTTTGGGCATGGATTGGTTGTACCTTCATAGAACCAAGGTGGATTGTTATGATAACTAAATTGAGTGTGTGGATGACAATGGAGAACTAAGAGTCTTTCATGGAAATAAGAAAGCTAGATCAGTTAGGATGGTGACAACTATGCATGCAAAGCACAGTCATAGGAAAGGGTATGTGTTATTTTCCGTACATATTTCTAGTGATAATGGTAAAGAAGTTGAGGATACAAATTTTTTGAGTAGGTACCCAGTTCTATAACGATTTCAGGGTTTGTTTCCCGAGGATATTTCAGAGTTTCCACCTCATAGGGAAGTAGACTTTTCTATTGAGTTAGTGCCAGGGGAAGCTCTAGCATCAAAATCACCTTACAGGATGAGCACACCTAAGTTGGTAGAGTTGACGTTGTAGTTGAAGGAAATGTTGGACAAGGGATACATTAGGCTAACTGTATCACCTTGGGGTGCACTAATATTGTTTTTGAAGAAAGATAGTACTCTAAGATTGTGCATTAACTACAAGCAATTGAACAAAGAGACCATCAAGAACAGGTACTTGTTATCAAGGATTGATGTTTTGTTTGATTAGTCTAAGGGATCAACAATGTTCTCTAAGATCGACTTGAGATCCGAATACCGTCAAGCACGCATCAAAGAAGAGGACATCTACAAGATCACATTCAGAACCAAGTATGGATACTATGATTTTGTCGTAGTTCCATTTGGTTTGACTAATGCTCCAACTACATTTATATGCTTGATGAATAATGTGTTACATCCATATTTGGATAAGTTTGTTATTGTCTTCATTGATGACATATTGGTATATTCTAAAAATGAGGAAGAGCATTCTGAGCATTTAGCAGCAATGTTGAGGTTGTTGAGAGAGCATCAGTTGTATTCTAATCTCAGCAAGTGCAATTTTTTTTTAGACTGAGGTACATTACTTGGGACATGTTATCTCTAAGGAGGGCATTGCAGTAGATCCAAAAAAGATAAGGGCCATCATGGAGTGGGTAGCTCCTATAAATGTGGATGAGGTGAGATATTTCATGTGGTTGGCAAGTTATTATAGGAGGTTCATCAAGAACTTCTCACAGATTGTTTATCCTATTACCTCATTGCAAAGGAAAGGTAAGAAGTTTTACTACACCGAGAAGTGTGGGGCCAATTTTGAGAAGCTGAAGAAGTGGTTGACACTTGCTCCATTGTTAAATATTGCATATCCAGACAAGGAGTTTGTAATATGTATAGATGATTGCAAGAGAGGACTTGGTGAGTCCTTATGCAAGATGGATAGGTGGTATGCTATGAGTCACAAAAACTAAATGAGCACGAGCAGAAATACTCGACACATGATCTTTATTTAGAAGCAATCATACACGCATTGAAGATGTGGAGGCACTATCTTCTTGGCAAGAGGTTTGTGCTAATGAGTGATCACATTGGGTTGAGGTATTTTGTTGGCCAACTGAATCTGAATGCACGACAAGCTAGATGGTTCACCACGATTAGTGATTTTGACTTCGAGATTAGGTACATCAAAGGGAAGGAGAACATGGTGGAAAATTCTCTTAGCAGGCGGGTATAGGTAAATCACTTAGCGGCTATGAGCTCCTATGGGACAGACTTACAGGATAGGATCTTGCAGGCAGGTCAGTAGGATGTCCTATATATGGAGATTATGCACAACGTATAGCAAGGTACAGGTAAAGGAACAGGTAGTAGCACAGGTATAGGTATAGGTACAAGTATAGGTATAGGTGCACATGATGTGGACTATTGTCTTACAATAAATGGATTGGTTAGGTTCAGAGACAAGATATATATGTTAGACAGTAGTGAGATCAAGAAGGTGATCTTGAGAGAGTTTCATGCGAAACCATATTTAGGTTAACTAGGCTACCAGAAGATGTTGACCGTAGTGAATAAATTTAATTATTGGCTGAATTTGAAGAAGGATGTAGTGAATTTTGTGGCTAGGTGCTTCGATTATCAACGTGCGAAGGCAGAGTGTAAGCATCCAAGTGGATTGCTACAACCGATTGCAATTCCAAAGTGGAAATGGCAAGTCATTTCCATGGACTTTATCACAGGGCTTCCGAGGACAATGAGACAACATGATTCCATCATGCTTGTCATGGGCAGGTAGAAAAAGGTTGCACACTTCATTCCAGTGAAGTTTACATTCTTAGCTAGCGATGTAGCATAGATAGTCATCATAGATGTGGTCAGATTGCATGGTGTTTCAAGGAAGATTGTGTCAAACAGGGATGCAAAGTTCACTTTCAAGTTTTGGAAGGAGTTGTTTGTAGGTTTGGCCACAAAGTTGGCCTTAAGTACAACTTATCATCCACAGACAGATGGACATACTGAGAGGGTTAGCAGGATATTGGAGGACATGTTGAGGATGTACATGATGCATCAACAACGAAAGTGGGAAGAGTATCTTCCATTGGTAGAGTTCACTTACAACAATGGGTATTAGGAATATTTGAGGATGAGTCCGTTTGAGGCATTACATGGGAGGAGTTGCAATACTCCCAATTGGAGTGATCTTGTTAACAGTGTGTTGATTGGACCATACATGTTGGCGGACATGGAACAAAAAATGAAGGTTATAAAGAAGAATCTAAAGGCAACACAAGATAGGTAGAAGAGATATGTAGATTAGAACAGGTTGTTCAATGAGTTCTAGGTTGGGGAGCAAGTGTACTTATGCATCAAACCAAAGAAGAGCTCCTTACAGATTGGATCATGTGCCAAGTTGGCACCATGGTTTTGTGGACCCTTCAATATTGTTGAGAGGATTGGGCTAGTAGCCAATCAACTTGGATTGCCTCTGAGAGTGAAATTCCATGATGTTTTCCATGTGTCATTGCTTAAGAAGTATGTTAAATATGTTGATCATATGATTGACTGGTCAGTATTGCAAGTGGAACCATATGGAGAATTCCAGCCAAAGTCTCAATGTATATTGCAGGAAAAATGTGCTCATGCTCCAAAACCAACCAATCGAGCAGTTCAAAGTTTAGTGGAAGAAGATTGGGACTGATGAAGCTAAATGGGAGATGGAGGATCAGATGTGGGCTATGTATCCTTCATTGTTTGTTGGTTGAGGAAAATAAGTTTTGGTATATGTCTTAAAATATATTTTTTGGTACATGTTTGGTGATGTTTTGGTATATGTACATATGTATATGGATGTAAGTACCACCATGAGCTATCTTATAAAGCTCCAATAAGTGGTATGGGTGTCATGTCATTATGATGTTATGCTTATTATGTTGTCATGTTTGTTTTCTTCAAAGCAGGGTGATAATTGAAAATACTGCATCGAGCTATGTTATAAAGCTCAATGGGAATTATGTTTGTTTTCAACCATTTTTCTCAGGTATAGGTGTGGTTGAACACCGAGGACGATGTCCCCCAAGGGGGAGGGTTCTATAACAACCTTGGTGAAAATTCCATGTAAGAAAAGTTAATAAAGGAAAAATAATAACCACGGTTGATGGGACACTTATTGTAAGCTGAATGTTGGGGAAAACATCCTAGTGTGGTTGTTCATTGGTTTAGTATGGCAAAGGAAATTGGAAAAGGCAATGGCTAAGGCTTTGGAAAGGAAAAATGGCATTTTTGGCACATTTATTTATGAAAATAATGGAAATTAGGAGAAAAGGAAGGTGAAAGGTCACAGGTTGCATTTGAGGAGGAAAATGAAGGAAAATAATGGAAAATGAAGAGAATAGAGGCCTAATTAATAAAAAGGCTTCTGAGGATCAGTTTGTAACATTTTTCCAGTTTAGTTTTGGAGTTCTCTCATTATTCTCTCTCTCTCTCTCTCTCTCAGTCTTGGACACTTAGATTTTTCTTTGATCATTTTGGCATTTGATCAAGAAAGGAAAAGAAGGTAAGAGGAAGTAGAGACCAAGCAAGGAAGAGCATGTACAAGCAGCTACATCAGTATTCTTTACAGATATCGATTTGCATGTGTATTTTCCTTACTAGATTTGGCATGCATGGTATTGCATGTGGTTCTTTCGCTGATATGGCATGGGTTTGCTAGGTGTGACAATGTTTTGAGCCTAGCCTTGCCATTTCTGGATAGCCATGGTGTGATGGGGTTCTCACATTTTGGTTGAGCTAGATTGCCGAATGGATTTGAAGCCAAGTGAGGTTGATGTTTGAACACATGCCCTAGTGGTCCTTGAAGCAAAATGTGGATAATGTTAAAGTCACTGGCTTAGTAACCCCTAAGTCAAATTGTGGGTTGCAATAAAGCCAAGATTGTGTTGCCTCAGTGGGCCTACGGATCCTTGCCAATGAATGGAAGGATATACGGTAAATCCAAGAGGTGGATTGCTCTCCGTTGGGCCTAGTAATCTCGGGTTGGGATATGCGGTAAAGATTGGAGAGTGGGTCTCGGTTTAGGGCCTAGTGATCTAGTGTCGATTGCCGTAAATCCTTAGAGACTAGGAGACAAGAAAATTCCTCACAGGGTAGGTGGATAAATCTGGTGGCCTCCATGATTGTTTGGCCTAGTGATCAGATGAAGATCATGGTAAAGCCTGTTGTTACATGTTGATTGTGTTGGCCTAGTGATCCGTGATGGATTATGGTAAAGCCTGGTTTCTATTTCTAAGGGTGAGGTGGTTTAGCCTCGAGATGCCCTAGTTGATTCTTTTGGTTTGAGTCCCATATTCATACTTGGAATATGGCATGAGGGTGAATGGAAGAAGAGATATTTGGATCATTCATTCTATGGTCGGGTGGAATGTTGTAGTTTTATCTCGGGTTTGGATTTTGCATCATCGATATGAGGTCATTTCTCCTTGTATTTCTATGAGTATTATATTGGTTTATATGTGGATCATATGGTTGTGATTTCCTTGGTATTTCTATTGCTATTATGTTGGTTATGTATGTGTTTTATGACAATGACTATTTATGGCTCTCATCATGTTTTTACTTGTATATGAAAAATAATGTATCTATGACCTAATAGATGATATAAGGGAACAATGCTTCATAGCGATTCTCAGATAAGTATGAGACCCCTATGCTTAAATATGTTGTTTACACCTGTAGATTACATATTCGTGATATGTTTGAAGAAATGCCTATCATGGCTTGTAGGGGTCCAGTTAAGGACTTGTTCAAGTATTTACGGTTGCATCATTGTTTCCTTTTTATCTCTATGTTCTAAAGATGTCATTCAATTCTAGGCAGTGACCTGGGCCCTAGACCTGAAAAAGTGGCTAAAATCCCAGAGATGCTAGCACATCACTAGGAAAAATCATCTCTGGACATTGACATGCCTTGGCATGAGAGCATCTAGAGCCTCCTCGACATTGTCAAGTCCATATCATGGGAACGTCTGCGCGTCAAGTGGTTTAAAACCTCAATGAGACCGAGGGACTAGTTACCTGAGTGGTTGGGATGGTTCATGGGATTACTATAGCTTATATGGAAGGTTTATATGTTGTCTTTCCATTGATTCCACTTCTTTAAGGTGAAATAGGAGGTTGAATCTAATGATAGTAGCCTCTCATCACATGTTTACCCCGGTTGGCCAGTTACTTGGGTAGATGTGGGAGGAGGGTGTTATAGGAAATGAAACTTTTTATGTCGATTCATTCTTAATTATGTAGAGATAACTAAAGGTTTTACTCAAATTTTGAAAAAAACATTCCTTTCATTTGGGATGAAACTACTAAAAAACTTTTGATGCACTTAAACACGTGTTGACTCACATACCTTTATTACTTCTGCCAAATTATCATCAAGATTATTTTTTGTATTTTATTGCATCAGACATTGCCTTCAGTATGGTATTATTCCAAGAGGTTGAATTAATGAATTAACATGTTATTTATTACTTGATTAGGAATCTTACCAATTCTAAAATAAAATATGCACTTGTGGAGAAATTGGCCCTAGCAATTGTACAAGTTGTCCATAGATTTTGCCATTATATTCTATTACGCAAACTAACAATAGTTTCATATTGTAACCCCATGGTTTATATTCTTACCAAACAATTACTTTGGGGGAAATATTCCAAATGGATTATTAACCTACAGGAATTTGAGTTAGAATTTGTTAAACCCAAGTCAAAGAAATCACTAGTGTTTGCTGAGCTTATTTGTGACTTTACCTATTCTGAGACAAAAATAGTGGCAGAGGATTCTCTTCTTGATGAATCTCTCTTTCTTATCAATACACTAGATCCTTGGTATGGAAATATTATTATTTATCTCCAAACTCAGAATTTTTAGTCAAACTTATCTCGAACTGACCATCGTCGCATTCGGTACCAATCCCAACAATACATTATTGTTGGCGATACGTTTTATCACTGTGGTGCCGATTCGATTTTTCAACGATGTTTAACACATGATGAAGCCAAAAAAACTTGAATGACTGTCACTCTTGAGCATCTAGTGGTCATATGTAAGGGTTTTCCACTACTCAAAAAATCTTGTGTGTTGGATGTTTCTATCCTTCTATGTTTAAAGATTGCATTGTTGCGGTCCAAAAATTTCACAATTGTCAAATATATGATCGCAAAATGCATGCACCTCCTACTCCTCTTCACCCAATAATCGTTTTCGGTCCCTTTGCGAAATGGGGCATCAATTTCATTACATGTAACCCTCACTCAACCAAGGGGCATGACTATATTATCCTAGTTGTGGATTATTTTATGAAATGAGCCGAGGCGATCCCTACATTTAGGGATGATGGTGAAAACTCATGACAATCCCATCTAATTGTGGAAACCTAGTTTCAACAGTCACCCATTATCATCTCAGGTGAGACTTCACCCACTCAGTGGGTGTTGTCGAAAGGGTCAATGCTAAGTGAATTTTTGTTGATGACTGTGCCACGAATCCTGATTATGTCAATATCCCAAATGCCAACAACATACTTACTGTTCTAAAAATTCTCAAAAATTATGAATTTACTTTTGTATTTAAAAATATGTTTCATTTAAAGAAAATTAAATATAATAAAAATTTAAAATGACTAAAAAATATATTTTTAAATTTTAATCGGGTATACATGATAATTAAATTTCATTTCTTATTATATTTATATAAAATTATATATTTATTTATTTTATTTTTAAATATTAGTTATATTTTTAAAATTAAAATTTTATTTTATTTCATATATATAAATAAAAATAATATAAAATACATCAATAAAAAATCTTAATAATAATCATTTGTTGTTGTTACTTTATAAAAATACAAATAAAAAAGAAATATTATGACAAAAACTTAGAAAAGTACATTTAAAAAAATATATTTTACAAATATGGCTCATTTACTTTAAACAAAGTGTACACATTTTAATTGTAGAATGTAATTGGTAGATTTATCTTTAGCGCTTAATATCATTTATATAAATAAATTAAATATAGATAAGTATCATTTATAATTAGGGAGAATTTTGATTTTTTGAGAAAAATTTTGTTATTATTATAAATTTTGTGAATTAGATTTTTTTTTGTCTTGACCAATGCTAAGAAGAAAATGAACATTGGAATGAAGAAAATGAATTTTGCAATGATAAGAATTAATTTTCATGAGCTCCGTAGAAATATTGGGTAGTGAGGTTGGGTGATGCTTTATTCCCAAAACACCTTGACACAAACGAATCCCTCTTTTACAAGACTAAGAGGGTTGAAGATAAACAACACTTTCTCGTATATTGCCCTTCTCTTATTCACATTCAATCTCAATTTCAAAGCATTTGTCACACTTCCAACCTTTTTAACTAGTTAAATAAGCAAAATAGACCACATTTTTCTGAATAAACGTTAATGGTCATCCTCTTATATCAAATTTAAATTATTTAGTTAATATTATAAAATTTTAAAAATAAAGCTTTAATATTTTTGTGTGTAAAATTAATTTCATTTATTTCATTGTAATAATAAAATTTTATTAATAATATCAATTTAATAAAAAAACTAAATTATAATATCTAATAAAATTTTAAAAGTATTTAAAATTGTATATAACAATTATCTTATTTGTCTCATTTTCATTATATTTTGAATTAATAAAAAAGAAACATAAAATTGATAAAGAGAAACAACTTAAATAATAAAAGTAATAAGTTTGAATGGTTTAATATTTTTTTATTATAATTATATTATGGGATGGATGATATAAGTATTCGAACTGGTTTTTTAAGTATTAAAAGAATAACCTATTAAATTTAAATATAATTTTTTTCAACAAGGTAACAAGTAGAACAATCTTACCATGGATTGGACCACGTGAAAGCCAAATCTCCCCCACCAATTTAGATGAATAATATAAAGTACCGCTTTCCATCATCTTCTCAGGACTCGAACGGTTAATCAAACATATTTGTTGACTACTCCTTCATTAGTGTGGAATGTATGACGAATAACATAGTGCATGTTAGAGGTGTGAGGTCCACAACAAAGCCCTCTACTCCTACCCAAGAGGGGGAATTTGAAGTTAGGAGCATTGGAGCAATGACTATTGCATTGAATTGTATCAGCTTTATAAATCCAATCAAAAAGCAAATAGGTGGAACTGGGTATGTCACGTGAACACTACCCAAAGTTGCTAGATTCGTTCAAGAATTGATTGTTGTTAGAAAATTCTATATTATAAAGCAATGGAACACATAGAATATTGCATAAATATAAACACAGAAAATGCATGAAACCAAACAGACACAAATATACGCAGTTCACCTAGTTTGGGCTACGTCCACTTCGAATAGCCAATCCTTCCTTTCTATTATCCAACAAAATGAAGAGACACAACCTACAGCAAATCTGTTGTAATATCCTCTGTTTTCTCTCATAGTCTCACCTTTTTGTTTCTCGCTTGGAGAATACACATCTATCACACAGCCTCAATACAATTCCCTCATACAAAGAGAGGGGTTGCCTTCTAGGGAAAAAAACCCTAAACTAAACATAAGTTCTACCGCCTAATGAACGACCCAGATTGACTAGAAATTACTATACTTTTACAAGGCAATTTTACATCTGTTTTTAGCTTTGGGGGCTCTGCCCCCGAATCCCCCAGCCGGAGGGGATGGGCCACCCCGAACCCCCATGGGGGGGACAAGTCCCCCACGCACCCCCCCACGTGGAGGGGTGTACAAACTTCCTCGAGTATACATCCGGTTGGAACAAAGACCTCTAACTAATCATGCTCCACACCCAACAATTGCTTTTTTAAATTTGAAGTTCAGAGGATGAAACAGGAAAACTACCAGCCAAGATATCTGTGTCCATCTCCAATGTCATTGGAAATTTAGTGGAAATATTCTATCCACTTGGGTTCTAGAGAAATGGATTGCAACCATATGGATAGACATGGATAATATTTTATGAACTGAATTTCAAATTAAAATGGCAAGAGTTTCCCTCAAGATATATTTGATTTAAGCCAATAATACTACAATTCCAACAATAATGAGCAGCAAAGGAAAACAAGATAGAACATGACATTACAACATAAGCAATACATAACATGACATTACAACATAAACAAGAGAGAACATGACATTACAACATCTCTTCTATATAGAGCAGCAGAGGTACTATAAAACAAGACCTAATTTTAATGACATGGGATTTGGAACTTAAGCATTTAATAATATGCATTTATAGAAATCAACTATGTTAGAACCTGAAAGGATACAACCTAAACACTTCATTCAATCCATAAAATGTAAGGGAGATGCTTCGAGGAAAAAAATCAACAGGGAATATTATTGGTAAACGTTTGAAAAACAGTGTAGTAAACATTCTTATTTTTATTTTTTTCTCGGAACATTGTTTTGATCAGTTTTTTCAAAATTTGATGAAATTTTACAAGAATTGTTGGAATTATAAATATTAGTGATTGAGATTGCACAATTTCACCAATAATTACATGGATGGATTCTAGTAACAGTTGCAATTACAAATCCCGGATCCGGGTGATTATAGTGCTTTAAATGGCATTCATGCACACTTAAGACGCATGATGCCGCCACCTGCTCTGCAGCGTGGAGCCCCAGACGCAGAACAGAGGCGGGGAGAATGTTTTTATGGCCTTGGCACGGCGCAGGACAGCGCCATTAATGGCGAACGAAGCCCGACGCAGTCTGTGGAGCAGTATTTATAGGCAGTGACTAAGTGATTATTCCATCATGCATTCGGTCGAAGACTACTCTGTTCGGTTTGTTGTGATTTTTGTGGGTGAGGTCGAGAGGGAGCCCCGTCTCAGAGGGGAAATTTGAGCTGGTTCTGGCTCGAATTGGCAGCCCTTCTACTCGTCCTATGTTCTTCGCTCTGGAATTCCTTCAACAGTTTGGGGTAAGTGCTTCATTCGCGGTTATTTCAGTTTTTCAGGCTCTGTTTCTCAGTTTAGTGTTTCCATTGTCTTCTGTTTTGTTTCTCGATTCGGTTCGGGGTCCTTGGATGCTCTGAGGCACAATTCTGGTTTCTGCACTGTCTCGTTGAAAGTCACAGTCATTGTTTGCACCATGAAGCGACCTGGGAAGCGTTCTCGCTTCGGGGAAAGACCTGGCAGCAGCAAACGACCCTCTGCTCGCCCTCAGTCCACTCCTCTGCTCACCACCATCAACCTCACTTCCTCCGCTGAGGATCCTCCTGCAAGTAACCCCACTCGCCATCCAATACCCAACAGCGCTTTCCAATCCACCCACTTTAAATTTCAAAGCAACCTGAACCGCCCTCTGATTTCAGCCTAGATAACCATCCTTATGACGGAGGAAATCAACCAGGTGCCTCCAATTTCCTGCATTGACCCCAATTCTTCCAATAGCAGTGAACGTTCCTCTGCCCAATTCGCCATGGCCGCAAAGAAGGATGTTGAACCAGTGATTCAGGTCGACTCGCCCTCCCTAATTCCTCCCCTGAGTGACTGCATCAACCTAATCCTGGACCCCGACGCTGGCAACACTGACAAAGACCAGGAGGGCAACGTGTTGCATGAAAAAGACGGGCTCAGCCACGACAACGCGTGTCACCAAGCCGAGGAGACACGGGGGGAAGAGGACAGTTGAACAGATGGCTCTTGAGTTTGCACTTTTTGGTTTTTGGAAGCCTGCTTCGTGCGTTTGGCTCAGTTTTGAGAATTCTCCAGCCGCGGCATATGCTAATGTCTTGGTCCAGTACTCTCAGGGATACTAGTCATATGCTTAGTTTCAGTACTCTCTCTCTCAGTTTCTTTGTAATGCCAATGATTTTGGCTGTCTGTTCTGTCTATCTGGTTGTTATCTTTGATGAAATCCCCAGATCTTCTATTATGGGGAATTTTTGTAACATATATGATGTGCAGGCTTCTGTAGCTGCCCCCTCTTGTAATTTTATTATGTTTACCAGTTAATAGAGATAGCATAGTCTTTTACCGAGAAAAGAAAACAGTTGTAATTACAAATCCCAAAAAATGGCATGTTTAAACTTATCTCTTTGAAAATTTGATTTAAAAGCATGTACTGCAATGCTCTATTAGATAATGGAAATTGAAAATTCATAAATGCAAAGCTATTTTTCCATATTTAGTCATCATGGAACACAATCATAATGATCCTAAGTGAAAATATGTCTAACATACTAATCTACTGCTGCTTCCGGTAAAATGACAAGCACTCTAAGCTCCTTTGATTCTTTTACATAGATAAGAATTTGATGAAGTTGCTAGCTTCAACAGAGAAAAAAGGCATAGTGATCTTTATTTTTGGAAGAACATATATATATCATAAAGCCAAAGGACAATCACAAACAATTTCCTGCACCATATAAGAAAGGAGAGCTTGCATATCCACTATGACTCTGACCTTAAGAAGAGTAGTGATTTTTATAAACATTTACATATACTTCCATTCACTCTGAATCTAACCCATAGAAAATACTAGCTCATCAAGGAAAGTTGAAATGAACAATATCAAATTCAAGTATTGTTATGATTATTTTCGATATATTTGTATGTTTATGATGATGTGGTACACAGATAAGGAGAAACTTGTTCCTCATATTCTCTGGGATTACCCTGCGGATTCTGAAGAAAACGTTCAATCGAAAAATATTGCAGGGGCAACCCATGAGCTTCTCCTATGAGGGCAAGATGAACCATTATGCATCCTATCAAAGGATCCCTCTTGAACCTATGGCCAGAGAATCCTGAGGCGATTAAAATGGGGGACTTGGATGCTATTGACATCTCAGTCATTGTCAATGGCAAGAAATTCACATCTTCTTCTAATAAGGAATTAAGATGTTGGACGGCCTGCCCATCCATCTAATGAGGAGAGCTATTTTCCCCCCTCTGATAGTGAATGGAAGGAAAACCCTCCATAAACTTACCTTAATAAACCTTCCCGAAATGACTAGATACATTTTCATTATTATAATAAAAAGCACAACTAATAGACAATCACCCTTTGCATCCAGATAGGAGAAGTTGAATCCATCTCTAGATTCAATTTTTCAACATGTAAGGATAGGAATATTTTGAAAGGTTATATAAAAGGGTAATAGGAGATCGCGCTCAGATAAGGGTATCGACCAAACCACCCTCTATTTGGGAAATAACCCCCTGCATTCGCTCATGGGCGGAGCTTCAAGTTTGAAAGGTTTAGGACCATTATTTTCTTTGGAATGGAGAAACTAGGTTCCAGCCAGAGAAAGATTCTTTTTTATTCCAAGGAAAATGTGTAAGAGACCCATATCCATCATGGAAACTATTATGTAAATCAATTTTGAGTACAACAATGGCTGAGGCTCAGCTACCTATTATTAGTAGAGCATTTACATAGAGCATTATGATTAATAGAGAGTCAAAACATAGTTATCAATCAAACGAGAAATTGAACTGGTACTCAGTTTTTGAGGTAGCAAAAAATCACTCGATTTCGAAAAGTGGTGATGCCAGAATACACATTTTTTTTTAGCACTTTAAATTTTCTTATGTATCAAAATGAACATTTTTTTTAAAACGTTTGTGATTTTCATATTGATTTTGAAAGTGTTGATGGGCATCAACACATTTTTTTAAAGAGTTTATTTTTGACACTTCAAATTTTTTTTTTTTTATGTCGCAAGTATGAACACCTTTTTTAAATGTTAATGATTTTCATCTTGATTTTGAAAAGGGTTGATGTAGCATCAAACCCTTTTGTTTAGAGGGATTATTTTTTACACTTTAAATTTTCTAATGTATTAAGGGTGGATATTTTTTTAAATGTTTGTGATTTTCATGTTGGTAATAAAACATACAAATTAAAAAACATGACCAAAAACCCTCAAATAAATAAAAATAATATATTTAAAAAAACTAGGAAACACCTATAAAAAATGTGAAAATAAAACAAATTTAAATTGTAAAAAAAAAAAAGAAATAAAACAAAAATTAAATAAAAATATTAAAAATTAAATTAAGAAAAGGAAAATATTTCAAAAAAGCATAAAATTTAAAGAAAAAAAATTGAATATTAAAAAAAAAAAATACATTCATAAGGTTTTCTTAAGTTAAAAAAAATAAAAATACAACCACATAATAATAACTAAAAAAAAACCTAAAAAAAAAAAAAAAATTGTAAAAAATATTAAATATTTAAATAAAATAAAATTAAAAAACTAAAAAAAATAATAATATAAATTAAAAAATTAAAATTAAAAAACATTTAAAACAAAAATTGAAAATACAAAAAATTAAAATACTTAAATTAAAAAGCATTATATTATATATATATATCTATCTATATATATAATCATATATATAGATATATATATATATATATATATATATATAGATATATATATATATATATATATATATATATATATATATATATATGTAGACACAGGAAATCATACGTATACCCACAGTGTGCATATACTATGCATAAATCCTGTATTTCCCAGGTTTTTTTACTCTCTAAGGAGTCAAATCTTCAATCCTTAAGGTTTAAGGCCCATTAACAATTCTTTATGTGGAACGATTTATAGACTAACAAAGTCTAACCATTAAACCACCCTTTCCTTTATATCAGAACTCGTTCTCTTTTTATCGAGACTTAATCACCCCTCTTAAACCTTCGTTAACCTTTTATTAACCCAAATAAATATATAACCACACATTAAACTAAATCCCACTCATTCATTTAGACTTACACATGAACTATCGCATCCCATATGCGATAATGCATTATCGAATTTCAAATACCATTAACCACACCCATATAACTGATCGGGTCTGCTTCTTATCGCATGCCTCAATACTCGTTGCTCCGATCAATACCGTTGCATGTTTGCATTGTGATCACTCCGATGATCGCATCGGCGATCGCTTGTCGCCAAGTTTAGTTCACATAACAATATAACATTGTGATGCGATATTTAAGAAGGCTCCTCCACCCTTGATCTTATTTATGATCCGACGGTCCACACTTCAATTGCATATCACAATCGCTCAAGGCATGAGGCTGGTTCATTCACTCCTAAAGCTTTTCTCTGATGTGATATTAGTTGATTCGCTTGTCGTGACTTAATCCTAGTCGTTGATCATAAAGATCCAATAGATCCTTTGCAATAATACTTCATTAATCATCCTTCTATTTACTTGTGTTTTTGTGGCATTCTTCAATGGTTTTGGTCCTTCTATCATTCTGCTGCGCGACTCCCCCCTGAGCTTAATCCATATATTTCTTTAATCAATGTTACTCTAGGACTTTATTTTGATCCTTCAATCGGATCCAACGACCCATTACGATTCTCCGTCCATTCAAAAAGGCATCATGATTCTACATGCTTACACATAGGCTTTAATTAAGCAATTTAAATACTAATCTCGTGAAAGAGTTTCCATCAGTCATTCGTGTTATTCGTGTTATTCGTGTAGAATTCCACAATATTTCACAAGTTCCTAATCAAATGCATTATAGGGCTATTAAAGCACATACAAATACAAATTCCCACACATGGTATCCAGAAATCCACATTGATTTTATGTTAAAATATTTACAAGGGAACCAGTCACATTCGACTGATTCAATGCTTCTCCACAAAAACCATCTATCACTCCTCCTAAATTCTTACTTCTACTCTTAATATCTTCTAACTCTCTCTCTAGCTAGCGTTTGGCTAACCTAGCTAACCTAACTAACCTCTTGAATTATCTAAGAAATTACCATTTATACAAGAATGGATTCATGAACCAATTTAGTTTAGATCCAACAATCTCTCACTTCCTCCTAAAGTATCTCTTCAGCTCCACCTTTATCTCAAATAAATCCTAAATGAAGCTTTTGGATTCCTCAAATCCTCACTCTTCCTAAGATTACTCAACTTCCTCTCAGATCTCTACATTCACAATATATTCTTCATTAATCAAGTTTACAATTAAAAATCCCCTCAACTCAACTAAACTTAGCAAAATAAATAAAATGATTAAAGGAACCCACTCCCTTTCGTAAATGTGAAATAAGACTCATGGGTCTTATAGACTTTGAAGAATACTCTTGCATCATCTATATATATATATATATATATATATATATTATATATATAACAAAAAAAAAAAATAATAATAAAAAAAAAAAAAAAAAAAAAACAAATTTCGGGCATCCATTGGAGGGGTTGGCCACGGGGCGCAAGCAGGAGGCAAGCTGCACACAAACCGCCTCCCTGCCTAGCCCACGACCAACCCCTCCAATGGATTGCCGGAATTTTTTTTTTGAAATTTTTTTATTATTTCCTTTTATTTAAAAAATTTTAATTCATTTTTTAATTTGTTTTTTATTTTCTATTATTTTTTATTTTGATTTTTGATTTTTTTGATTTTTATTTTTTTTAATTGCTTTTTTTATTTTACTTTTTAATTCTTATGTTTTTGATTTTTTTTTTAATTCAATTTAATTTTTAAGTTATGTTTTTTTTTAAATGTTTGTATTTAAAAAAATTGTTTTTATTTAAAAAAAATTATAAAAAATATGTTTAACTTTTTATTTTGTTAGTTTTATTATTTATTTATTAAAATATGTTTATTTTCCCTTTTTGTAATAGTTATAAGTTAATTTTATGTTATTTTTTTACATTTTTAAAGGTTTTTTTGTCTTTTTTTTAGTTGATTCTATTGACATTTCATTTTCACTTTTTTCTATTTTCCTTTTCATAAATATGTTTTTCCATTTTCCTTTCCTAAATCTATTACTTAAGTTAGTAATATAAATTTATCTAAGCTTTAAGTTTGAAAATTATTAATCTATTATTTAGGTTATTAATATAAATTTATCTAAAATTTAAGTTTGAAAATTATTAAAAAGTTGTGAATTTGAAAGTTGTATATATTTACATTCATTAAATTCATCTCAATTACAAATATATTATGAATTAAAAATATCAAATCACTTAAGAAATAAAGTTATAGTCTTAAAAATATATTTTTTTTAATAAAAACCTTTTTAACATTACACAAACAAGAAAACGTTTTGTTGAAATATACTTTTTTACTAATGATTATTCTCACAAGAATTGGATATACTTCTTGAAAAAGAAGGATGAAGTGTTCTCTTGGTTTCGTTACTTCAAAGCCTTGGTTGAGAATCAAGCTGAAAAGAAGATCAAGACCTTAAGGACTAATAATGGGACTGAGTATGAATCCAATGAGTTCCATGACTTTTTCAAAGAGGCTGGAATTAAGAGGGAGACTACAACACCATTTACTCCTGAGAAAAGTGGTGTGGCAGATAGGAAGAATTGTACGATTGTGGAATGTGTCCATGCTATGCTCCATGATAAAAGAATTCCGAAGTTTCTATGGGCCGAAGCTGCGAATACTATCGTATATGTGAAAAACCAATGCCCTCATCAAGCATTGGGTTCCAAGATTCCCAAAGAGATGTTCGCTGGTAAGAAACCTGACGTATCTCATTTTAGAATTTTTGGAAGTCCTGTATATTTTCATGTGTTGAAAGAGGAAAAGGAAGATGAAACGATGCTCGACATGGAAGAACCTATGGATCCTATTGATCGCCCTCCACAAGAGCCTTCCTCTTCTAGGATGAGGCCTTCATGGCTTAGGGGGACACTTGATGATGTTGAAGGACACATTGCACCCATAGGGACTTTTCGAGAAAGTAAGAAGCTGGCGTGGTATCAGGGATACTTGAACATCATGAGCACGATCATCCAAAATGAGACATCATCATTTCAGAAGTTGTCAAGCATCAAGTTCGGAAGGATGCTATGACTTAGGAATATGAGTCCATCATGAAAAACAATGTCTGGGATGTGGTCCCCAGACCCCAAGACAAAGTCTTTGTCACTTCAAAATGGCTTTACAAGATAAAGCATGGAGCTCATGGAAGTGCTAAAAAGTATAAGGCTCCTTTTGTCGCTCGTGGCTTCTCTCATAAGAAAGGTATAGACTATGACGAGATATTTGCACCTGTTGCCCGATATACCACCATTCACTTGATCATAGCCATTGCTGCTTCGCAAGGATGGAACCTACATCAGATGGATGTCAAGACCACGTTCTTGCATGGTTCAATCAAAGAAGAAGTCTATATGGAGCAACCCAAAGGATTTGAGATTCATGATCGAGAATCTCATGTGTGTAGGTTGAAGAAAGCTCTCTATGGGCTGAAGCAAGCACCCCGAGCATGGTATGACAGGATCGATAGCTACTTGATGAAGTTGGGATTCACTATGAGTGAAGCCAACCCTAACCTTTACTTCAATGTTGAAGATGAAAAACCTCTCATACTGGTACTATACATTGACGACCTCTTTCTGATAGGTACAGACCGTCCCATTCTCAAACGTAAGAGGGAATTGGCTTTCGAGTTCGAGATGAAGGACCTAGCACTGATGCACTATTTCCTAGGACTAGAATTCTAGCAGAAACCAAGGGAGATTTTCCTATCTCAAGGAAAATATGTGGTGAATATATTGGAGAGATTTGGTATGGTAGACTCCAAGCCTGTGACTACCCCCATGGAACTTGACTTTAAGAAGTTAAGCGGTAGTGATGCTGGACCTATTTTACAGAATGCTACAGAGTATCGTCAAGTCATCAGAGCATTGATGTTCATGTTGAACTCCTGTCCAGATATATGTTTTGTAGTCAACACATTGAGTCAACATATGGTCGAGCCTCACCACACACATTGGATTGTTGCCAAGAATCTGTTGACATACCTTCGTGGTACAATCACTCATGGGTTGAGATACACTGCTGAAGATGTGAGACTACATGGATATACCGATGTTGATTGGGCAAGAAGTGTGGTGGACCGAAAGAGAACTTTCGGGTGTTGTTTCTCTTTGGGATCTACCTCAATATCCTGGATGAGCAGGAAACAGAAGTCAGTGGCTTTGAGCACCGCTGAGGTAGAATGCATTTCTGCGAGTATGGCCTCTTGTGAGGCAGTCTAGTTGTGGAAGCTCTTTAGTGAGTTGTTTGGATTAACATTGGATACTACCACGATCCTGTGTGACAACGAAAGCGGGATTCGTTTATCAGAGAACCCCGTATTTCGTGATCGTTCCAACCATATTGATATCTAGTACCACTATATCTGGGATATGGTGCGGAGGGGAGAAATAAGGCTTAAACATATTGGTATATATGAGCAGGTCGCCAACATTTTGATGAAGCCCTCGGGAAAGGTCAAATTCTTGACTTTCTGAGAATGACTTGGTGTCATTGAGAGACCCTCTTATGAGGGTCGTGTATGATGCATACATTGATCTCTGGGAGCTCTGGGGGTCTTGGGTTACTTCATGGAGTGAAATGTAATCACAGGGCGACTCACCCTCCCCTAATGGTGCGCTATGTACAGGGTGAAAGGTTCAACCTTCCCCTGTGATACCCCATGGCGACTTAGGGATAGGATGAATAGTTCTCCTGTCGAGGCATCCTAACCATGTAGTCTAGGACTCATGGGAAGTACCTCTCATATGATAAATGAGTAGGGAAATGGGGTTAGGGACCATAGTAGTACTATTGATGGACGCATCGTTGTATCCACTGTACTCCCTATGCTAGGATGACGTCCATTTATCTTGGATCAATGAAATAGATATGGGATCAGTGAGAGTGGTATCACACACTCTCTCTAACTGACTTTAGGTCAGTGGAGGATGGTATGATACATCCTCGATCATTTCTTCTTCTTCATAGTTCAATATATTAGAGCAAATTCGAGCAGTGCATTTGATGACAGAGATAGTACCGATGGTTAGACAAATCAACAAATGGAGTTCTCCCTAGATGAGAGGGAGTGTTAAAATTGGAAAATAGGGCCAAACTCCGTGTGGGTCATCTTATCTATGGAATTTGGTATTTTTCCTTGATTCCTCTCATCGAGAGGTGTAGGATTGGTCTCATGATCATCCAATTCTGACAAGTATTTATGGAGATATGAATTTATTTGTATTTACTTGACAAATTGTCAAGGTTGGCCAGCAGGTAAATGTGTGGCACACATGCCCATCATATCATATAAATACAAGTGAGGTTGAGTCATTATTCACTCATCTCATCTCTCGCACATCTCTTCTCTCCTTAGTTGATTGGGTTTACACACAAGGAAGAGAAGCTCACACGTGGGAAGAAGGAGAACATAGAAGGGGAAGGATGGAGGATGCAAAAGCTGTAGCAAGACGTTTTGGACAGCGTTTACCAAGCATTGAATTTTCAGGGGTGCGGTTTTGGTGTGGTAGACTCTCCTAAGCAGGTCGTAATTTTTGGCATGAAAACTGAGGCAATCTGACCTTTGGTTTGACCAACGTTGACTTCCCTAGTTCGGGGCAACAGGTTGACTTCAGTTGACTGTATTTTGACTATGTTTTTGGGGTTGTTTATGCGTTGCTCGTCCTAGCTTTTTGAGGACTAGATGATCAGCAAATTGGCCAAGCATATTGAAGGTCAATTTCATCTTGTTTGACCATATTTGAATTTGTTGGTTAGGGTTTGTTGTTGCTAGTCCTCTCACCATTAATAGTAATTGCATCATTTCTCGAGTGAGCTTTCTCAACTCTTTCTTTTGTGCACTTTGGTTTTCATTTGTGTCACTTTCACTTTTACAACTATCATTTTTTGCTTGTTTTCACTTTCACAAGTGCAATTTTGTTCTCTTCACTATAACATGTGTCACTTTCACTTTATTTATCTTTTTCAAGTGTCATTTTCACATTTTCTTATTATCATAGTTATCGCTTTTAATTGTTTTCACTCTTCTATAGGTCGCATTTTAGTGTACCAATAGAGACCACCCTATTGCATTATTTTGTTGTATAAAATCATATATATCATAAAAATATGCACTAGACACTTTCCCATAGCTTAGCGCACTATTTGGTTGCAGTCAACATTCCTCTCGTTACTTGTATTCCAAGTGTCACAAAGTGACATTTCATTGTCACACTTAGAAATAAGTGTTGCTTTGCTATCGTTGCAAGTTATGCATGTCAATTTTGAATTATGTGGCATGTTTTGATGCTATCTAAGTGTGATATCACCATTTCAAGATTTGATTGCATGCTTGGTTCTCTCTTACCTCACTGATCCCATACTTTTCCATTTTGGAGCCTTCAATGTCCTTGCAACTTGCTCAACATCAAATAAATCTTTCTCTCTCCTAGAAATACACACTACACTTTCCTAGACCACAATGAAGCATTCACTATCTTGTGAAGTTGTGCACTTCATAGTCCTAGAGAACAATATCACTCCATCAACACTTTGAGCAACCTTGAAATCTAAGTCATGAATTCAGGTGCCTGACTTTGTCAACTATGGAATTCCTATTCTCTCTTGCCCTAGATTATGCATTGCTCAATTGCAGTGGGAATTTATGCATCTCTGTATCACTAACTTTCCCAACTACGTAGTTTCATAAGCCTACCTCGTGAGCAAGCCTACCTCCTTATCTCTCTGAGTTGCTTAACTATGTAATTCTCTTCATCAGTTGAGCCTCCTATTTCACATTGCATAGTTCCAGTCAGAAAGGGATCATATATTCATCACTGAAGTCCTCAAATTCGCAATTTACTGAGCCTATCTCTCAATCATTACACATTGCACAGTTACAATGACTACTCATGCTCATCTTGCTGATTAAGATCCATCATTTTTCAATCCTTTTTCCATGATTGTTACCTACTATGCATTACATAGTTCTAGTTTAAATTGATTCCTTCCCTTGGTCCCTATGATTCCCAACTACGCAATCCCTCTCTCCTTCAACTTGGGTACTCCTCATTGTACTTCATCAATCAGCATGTTTCGTACCTTACCTCCTAGAATCCCTCAATGTGTAAGAATAACTATCAAGCCCTCTTGTATTATGCATTGTGCAGTTCCAGTGAGTAGTGAGGCATCCCTAATTTCTTACAACCCTCAACTATGCAATTCCCAGCCTCCTCCTCTCAAAACCCTTACATGTTGTCACATCTCAATCAACATATTCCATGAGTAAGAAGAGGTAGAATAGGTGGTTTTTGGACTAATTGTTGCTTGTCATGAGTGGTATCCATCAAAAAGTATCATCATCACAACATGACAGGGTAATTCTTAAGAGAGCTCATCAAGGAGAGGCCATCAAGGAGAAACTACAAGAGAGTACTTGTGAAGGAGAAGAGGAAGAACTATCATGAAGAACACAAAAGGAACCTTGGATCAAGATAAAGAAGATGACTTTGAAGGTTTCAACATTTTCCTAAACCATTTTGGAGGGTGGAAATGTAGAACAGGCAAATATCTATCATGAAGATGTCAAATTCAAGGTAGCAAGAAGAGAATCTTGGCAATTCCACACCATCATGAAGTTCCATGTCATCATTGCCAATTTATGGCTTATACAAGTTTCATTACAATGCCATATGTTTCAATGGGTCTTTCCACGTGATGTGGAGTGTAATTATGTATTTTTAAAAATTGACAAAATTCAAATGTGTGGAATTCCAAGAGTCACATGTGGAATATGAAAAGTCACATGTGGACTAAAGAGTCACTATAAAAATTCCAAGAGTCTTGTAGAAGTTCAAAAGACACTTGGAAGTCTAATAGTAATGAGTTGAGCTCAAAATTCATGGTGATATGAAAGGCCATTCCTCTTGCTATAAATACACCCTCATTACTCAAGAAAATGGCTTTTGGAGGCTTAAGCTTTGGAGATCTAGCCTTGGGTTCTCTCGCTTGGAATAGGAGAGGATCATTCTTTGGAGAAGTAAGAAGTGAATTGATGTTCCACTATTGGATCTAGTGTCCCACCATTGTAATTGTGTACTTGGATCTATCACCTAATAATCAGAATCTCACTGAGCCAACACATTTTCATGCATGTATTATGAATATTGTATGACTATTCCTTGGATGTATGCAGTATATGTACTAAAGAAATTGAACTATTTCATTCGATTTGGTGCTTATATTGTTGAATATGTGTTATATTTTCTTTCATGATCACTATGTCTATGTGCACTACTTTTCTATATATCAAACGAACCTTTCCTTGCTCTTGTGTGCTTCTCTTATGATAATACTATTACTTTCCTTCTAGAGACTCACTTTTTACTCCCCTCTCATGAAAGTCTCCTTTTACACATTTCAACTGGAGTTTCATAGTGTCAACTTACTTGTTGATTTTAAAGGTTATGTGCATACTCTCTTATGTTATTCATTGCATCTAAGGAAATCCTTAGTGTTATGGTGGCTAGGTCGATACTCCGGATGAGGCTCACACTCCAAACAATGTGAGGTATAATTGGGACTTCACAATGGGGAGCCCCCCTAGTTGACAAATTTCTAACACCATCATTTTCTTCATATTTTACACACAAAGACCGTTCCAACAGTGCAAGAAGCACATCAATTGGAGTCTATATGAATTTTTTTTTCCACTTGAAAGTTAACCTTTTTGTTTCCACCACCATAATTCGAGAGGATGCCACACTAGACCTCATTATTCATAGAAATGGGGCTAGCCATGTGATTATGAGGAAGAAGAATCTAAAATAGTCTATATTATAACTCTGGTTAAGAGTTGAGGTGGTCAAACCTAACCACTAGTAAGCTATCAAGATGTGTTATAACTAGGCCATTAGGAGGAAAAGAGGTTCCATTATTTTTGAGTTCATTTGTTCCACATATGAGAAAAAAAATCAAGAGGGATAGGCGATAGAGTGCACAATGAGGATTTATGCATTGTTGTAGCATACATGCCACATACCATACTTCTTTGTACTTGCAACCATTTTCTATCTAGAGAAAGAAAGTAGAGTGACCTCATCTTCCAGCTGGGTTTTCTTCTGAAATGTCTCCCCATGTCATTTCTTATGTTAAATCATCATTTGTGAGCTTTTATTTCATTTTTATCTATTTTCTACATAATTTTAATTTACATGCATACACAAATAATAGTGATTTATAAATCTAGAAATCTAAAGAGAAATTAAACCCTAATAGTGTAGGTTTTGGATTTTTAAATATGATTTTACCAGATATATTGTGATGAATTGTCCAATGGAATATCAACATGGTAGTTTATAGAACATTTATGCATTTTTTTAGAAATAGTAGCAGTTACTAATGTTCCTTCATTTTATTTCTCTTGTTGTTATAGATTTTATTGTTCACTGTTTTATTGTGTAATTGGCTATACAACTATAGGAAACACACAAAGATTCATTTCATACAGATAAGCTTGACTTTTGTTTCTTTGAGCTTTCATCAGTTGAATGATCTAATTTCCCAACATTTCCACAACTTTTTCTCATCTCATATTTGTATTATATCTAGTTTACATGCTCATTGGATTGTTTTCTATAGAAAAATAGAGACTCCTGTAGCAGTCTATAACCAAACCTCTTTTCTTTCTCAGTATCGCAATAAACACAAGGTATTACAACACATCCGAGACACTAATAATGAAACTTGGAAGTATAGAGACCTTATAGATTCCCTTATCAATTGTTTTCTTAATGTTGTTTTGTCAGAAAATTAGGGTTTTGTTCTTGGTTCTTCATTTCAACAAGTTTCATTTTCCATCTATTGCAAAAAGCATATGATTATGTGTCATTAAAGAAGTGTTTTTTCTTTCATTGCAAGTAGCATAGATGTGTGTGACGTTTCTTTTACTAGTAATCATATCTGTGAATCTATTTTCTCTGTAGCATGGCTTAATTAGTTTCATATTTGTGCATCTAAACTTCATTTCAATACTTCCCACTTGCATAAAGACAAAAAACAGAAGAAAATAATTCTTGTTGTACATGTAGTGTCGACCCCTATTAAGTTTGTACGAACCTCATATTGATACTTAAAGCTAAGATCCTTCAGAGTTGCAATATTGAAGACCATCATTTATATCAACATCAGAAAATAAATACTGTAAAACTGCATTTATATATTTAGGTAGTAGATGTGTGAGGGATTATCACTAACTTTGGAAGAATCTTAGAATTTTCATTTGAGTAGGGCTTTAGTGTATCCTCCCCTAATGTAATAATTCTTATTATAATTTTGGTTTGGAGTAGTTTAATTGGTAATAATGGTGGAAATGAAATTTTATTGAATCGGTAGAAATATAATTATGGACTAAAAAGTAATAACTAATAAATTTAATAAATAATAATAATTTAAATAAAAAATTTATAGTTGAATGATTTAATAATTTTTATTATAATATTGGTTTGGAGTAGTTTAATTGGTAATAATGGTGGAAATGAAATTCTATTGGATCAGTAGAAAAATAATTGACATAATTATAAAATAAAGTTGCACACACAATGTACCACCGTAAAAATTTTATTTGGAATAAATCATAAATCATGTTCATAAAAGCAAACGTACCAAAGAAAAAGAGGTTTAATTTATTCCTTCAATTGAGGTAAAGTGGAGATGCAAGGGGCATGAAAGAAAATATATGCCCCTAAAAAAAAGCAATCCATCTGTCCATGGTCCTTTACGTCAGGGTAATCGGGCTCGTAGCTTCTGTATTAGTTTACTGTCAGTTGTGTGTAGGGCCACTCCAACTGTGATTTATAAATTGCCAATGTTGAAGCACAATATGCCATAAGCGAGCGTATATGAAGTGAACCAATTCTTCTGCGGACTCATGTGATGAGAAGCACCAAAATCTAACAACCAAATTTCATAGTTTTGAGAGACATTACAAACAGGTAAAGCTTCATCTACCATATTTAATTTAGCAGATAAAACTTCATCAATCATACATGACTCAACTTGATTTCTTCCTTCTTTGAATTTTCAACGTACTCTTTTCCTTTCCAACAATGTTTCTTGAGATGCCCTATTTTGTTGCAATACTAGCATTTTGGTGTACACTTCTTTCCTTTTGATTTTGATCTAGAAGAACTTCTTGCTTTCTCCCTTATTTCCTTCGACCAACCTCTGGCTACCATGGCTTCTGGTGGGGAAGTTTCAATGCTAGACTTCCTTCATACTTCTTCAGATAACAGAGCTCCCATAACAGAATCAAATTCCAAAGATTTACAAAATATAAGATAATTTAAAAAAAAAATACACTAGAAAACAATAAGATATATTAATAAAAAAATATCATATGAAATAATCATTTCCATCGATGAAATTTAAAAAAGTATTATAATAATTAATAATTAATTATTTAATTAATCATTTTTTATTTAACATGTATGATGATAAATATTTGTAATATTTGTTTTATATTCTTGAGTAGATGTTCAAGTTAATTTGAAAGTGTTCTACTAACTGACAATTACTTATTTAATTGGCCATTTGTGGTTATATAGTGTATGAAGATAATATGACTTGTTTTGTATCCATAAATATATGCTAAAAAGTCAACATTATTATAACTCAATTTATTCAGAGTTTATTTTTTTGAAGTTTTGATAATTATTCATCTAACATTTGGAGTTAAATTTTATGTGTGGAGATAAATAAGTGAGAAAACTTGTAAGTTCATAAAGTTACTAAGAAAAATCCACAAAATAATACAGTGAATTTAGAAAAATAATGTATTCGCAAAACATATCATAAATAACAAAATATTTTTTTTTTCTAAGTAAAGCTATTCTATTGAAATAAGCAAAATAATAATGCAGTGAGGCTCTGGCCTCTGCGGTGCGTAACATCATTAAGTCATGATTGTCAAAAAAACAAACTCGACTGCCCTTCGAGGGGAACCCGTCCTAGTGATATTACAGTAAAAAGCCCACATAAGGGTCCTAGTTCAAAATCAATTAAGACATACCAAAAAACTGAAAAAATAGGAGTAAAAACCTCAAACAGCTAACTTGTAAAACCCCCGTTGATCTGCAAAGTGACACCTGGCGACTAGACATATGGGTTGAGATCGTTGCAAGGGACCCCCTCTATGTCCTAGGGGTTGGGCTCTTCCACAATGCGACACGCATTCGCATCCTCCGCTGACATGTCGCGAGGGATGCCACTTGTTCTTTGAATGCCTGTTGAGCTGCCCATTGCTGCATGCATGCCTGATGTGTCTTCTGGGGTGCCACCAGCAACCTTCATGCCACCCGCTCTGCCCTCAGCTGCATGCTCACTTCCGTCCAGCTCCTTGCCATGCAGAGTATCAATTTTCCCAGCCTTCTGCTTCTTTCCTGGTTCACTGTCGTCCCTGTGCCTCTTAGCTACCTTTTGCTTTACGTCGCTGTTCCTCTTCCCCGGTCTACAGTCATGGGTTTGAGCATCTTGCTCAGCCTATGAACTAGTATGCTTAGTGAAGGTTATGTTAACCGTGGCTAAGATTTCTGGCCAAGTCAACAAACTTTGGAAGCTAAATTGGGTGGTATGGTGAGAGGGGTGAGGGGGGCTGAGTAAATTCTCTGTTTGGGTAGCTACATTTGCGCTTTGGATGCCATGGGCCTGTGACTGCCCTCTACCACTACGCGTATCACGGTATCTTCCGGTGAAGGGACCACAGGAATGAGTGATGGATGGGGAGGAGAAAGGAGTAGCAAATTCAGGGTTGGGTGTTGCGGGGGGCGTATGCTTTCGCCTTGGCTACCCCCGCGTCTACTCCACATGTGATGATCTCAGGATTTGCAAGTGGGGAGACAGATATTTCTCGGAGATTGAATTGGTTATGCCGAGGAAGAACAGAGGAATTCTATGAGTGAGAGGGCTCAATAGAATTAGTGGGCAGTTTAGAGTAGGGACTAGCAGCAGAGGCCGAGTGGAAGGCGAAATGGCAACCCAGGCTTTGAGTGAAGTGAGTTCCTGGGCCTAAATCAATGCAGCAGAGGAGATTGCAGCACCTCCCCGTGGTGGTGCGAGAACTAGGTGCTGCAGCAGCCTGAGGGTAGAGAGATTACAGAGGCAGAGGATAATGGATAGGAGCAGTGGTATGATTTATCGCCGGAGGTCATCTTTACCTGGAGCTGAAGTGGGTAGTTGCAGACAGGTTGAAGACGGCGCCCACTTGAATGCCATTTATGGTTGGTGTTAATGCCATTTTTAGACTGTTGTGCCGGGTTACATAGGGCCATGTGGTATGGCCACATGTCGTCCTGTTCCGCCGCCATTTCACTGACTTTGCTAGGCACCCGCATCTAGGAATAAATAACAAAATATTACAACCAAGAACAATATTTATTATTAAAATTTGAAAAAAATGGTATAATAATTAATAATTACTTATTTAATTAATTACTGATCATTTAATACTATTGGAGAATAAATATCACTTAGCCTTGTTTGTATTTATAAATATATGTTAAAACACTTTAATGAATATGATTTATCTTTATACTTAAGAGTATAATTCTTTTCTAATTTATTCTCTTGGAGTTTCAATTAATGGCACTTTCAACATTTAGAATTAGATAACATATGAGTGAATTTGTGAACATATTGTGAAATTGCTTGAAGTGAGATTACCTTAATAAAGTATAAATTTATTATGTATAAGATTGTTGATGAGAGAAAACCACTCACAAAGTAGTTCAAGTAAGATTTGAAATAAATAAATTAATTCAAATGTACATTTGAAAAGTCAATATATATAAAATTCAAAATGTGATATATATTTTTATTTTTTATATAAAAATTATTTACACTATTAACTCAACAAATTGTTATTCTATTAAACATAAATTTAATCATATTATAACCTATGTTAAAATCTTTTAACAATCTTAGAAAATATGTGTACACATATGTGATGTGACATTGAAATCAAACGGAAAATATAATCATGAGTAGTATGAAATAAAAACTAGAAAACCCAAGAAAACCTTGTAATTGTAAAAACTACAAAACCATGAAAACCTTGTAATGGTTGGTATTTATTTTTCCTTTTAGCAGAAATATTCAAGTTTAAAGAATTATAAGAAAAACCTCACAAACATGGTATCATGAACAATATACCTGAAATTATATAATAAAAAAATAATACAATTTAAAACAAATATAAATTTCTTATTACATCTTTTAATTTATTTTTTTGTATACCTCATATTTAAATATAAAAAATATTGGTTTCTGCTTTAAAATCACAATTTCCTTAATAAACTATAAATGACCTACTACAAATAACGGAAATAATGCTAAAGCGGATCTTAAGGAGGAGGAAGAGTTTGGCATTAATATTACAAGACATTTAGAACAACATATTTATTTTCAAAAATTTCAAAATATTAATCATTTTTATTTTTCTTTTATGATTTTTATTGCAATTAATTTATTATTATTATTTTATTTATGTGAAGAATTTTAATTTAATATTTAAAATTAAATTATTTAACTAAAAGTGGGTAGGAAAATATCATGTTCTTGATAGTGATAATGATTTCTTATTGTACTCTTAGTAATAGCTCAATGCACATATATTTAAACTCTAAGGACATCACTTAACATAAATATAACCATATTTTTAATCAATAAATGGTAATTTTATTAAGATACTAACATTATCATTGTTTATTCATTATTATAAGAAATTCCTAATGTGGTATTATTAAAATAAAATCATAACACTAATAGAGTATACAGTTATCACATCAACGCAAAGGTTTAGAGTGGGAAGCTCTATCACATCAAGAAAAACCCACTTTGAAAATCAGCTTGATTAGATCACAAATAATATAGTACATGATTAGAGATGTGACCTTTATAACAAGTTACTATGATGGATATCTTTGTCCAAACCCAAGAATTCATTATTCATCACATGATCAAATATGACACTCATTTAACACTTACAATGTTGAGGATGCTTATGATACCTTAAATGCTTAAGGATTTTAGGACATTGAACCTAGGGCATTGAAAACACATAAGAGATTGAAGACATTAAGTACAATTGGGAAACTGATGTTGTGTGATATGTAAACCATCATAGATATTGTTCTTTAGGATTTTATATAATATCCTAACACTAATCCCACAATAAAGGGATTGGTCTTGACAAAAATAATAGGTAAATAAAAGGGTTGGTACTTCTGTTCTTTCTAAAATTCCAAATTATATTGAGAACCAAAATAACATTGAATGAGAATGTCCTCAAAGAAAATAAATGGAAGAGATACCCAATATTGGCTCCATGTTGATATCTCTCTTTTCGTATCCTAGAATATAAGAAAGTAAGTCATTTTTCTTGAGTAGTCACACCAAACTAATTCAAAATGTATTATTAAATTCTTGTTAGAACAAAATCAATTTAGATATAATGAAAAGTGAGCCTAAAACCATAGTATAAAATCATCAAACAACATCATCATGAAAGATAGAGTTCCATGGATGGGGGAGTGAGTGTTACACGTCATGTTGTCACCATTAACAAATGATCGCAAATCCAGATCATTACACGTAATTTTGTCACCATTAGCGAATGACCGCAAATCCAGATCTCTCACTAGCCAATGAACTCTTGCAAGAAATCCCCTACAATGTTGGAAGAAAAAACATTCTGAAAACAAAAAGAATCCTAGATTACATTGCTAAAAAACGAATTTTGAAACAGTGTTGCACTTTTCCTAGAAACTATCTATGTAAATGCAATTTTAATGATTGTAGCCTAAATAATTTTTCGCTCTATTTTCCATTAAAAAGTGTGAAAACCTTTTAACGTAGGTAAAAATAAAATGAAATTTCTAGAAGCCTTGTTGGCAAATATCATCTCAACAAGAAGGAATCGAGCCCCTACCTATTTGAGCCTCATCCCGTGGTTTATAAATTTATTCCCTCTCATTATGGAACCCTAATCCCCATATTTATGGATCTTATCCTTAGAAAGAGGATCTCTAACCCTCTCCTCTTGTCTTATAAATTCACTAATAGACCAAAGGGAAAATGGTTGACTTTTGATGTAAACTTATGTTGTCAATTTGAGGTTGAACACGTGTCACTTAAGGGAGGATTGGAGACTATTGGAAGGAAATTTCCCAACATCAAGGCTGGATTGTTTCACTCCTTTTCATTCAAGTATAATACAAAAATGTATTTCTTTCTCACTATATTGTCCATTGTATCTAATATATTGGATGTTTACTTTCATTTTCCATTGGTTATGATATTAAGTACTATACTCCTTAATCACTAGTATAGGTTGTATTGAATCATTTATATATCATATGCCTTTAATCCTTTGTTTGTTATTGTGTTTGTAGGTTTGAATTCTAAGCATTGAGAAGTTGCATCAAACCATAGTGAGGATCTTCATTAGGCATTTCGTTTGGAAGGTATGGATTTAATACTTCATTGCTCTTGCTTATTATTTAATATATATGGACCTAGGGAAACTAGTTTTCTTGCTTGTTACTAGATTCAGTCATTGAGTCTAAGGAGATATTTTCTTGTCCACAATATGAGATTTGTTCGCCTAAAAAATTGGTGACCATAATGGGGAATTTTTTTGTTCTTATATATGCCTTCATGTGTTCTCTGATTGTATTCCACTACCTTGATTAACTGTATTTATATGCTTGAAAAGTTAAATTTTTGGATCTGTGGCTACATCTTTTAATTTTATTTATCTTTTTCGAGTGTCATGATTTTCTATTTAGCAACACTAGAGCAAAGGTTTGGAAATTTAATATTAGAAATAATGTGACACCACACTGATATTAATAGCTTACCTACGACACACTTAGAAAATTTGAAAAAAATGGGGTTTTTTCTATTTGCGTCTGAATAATTTTCCTTGTTATGATTTCTTGGGTCTATTTACATTATGAAGAAGTAAATTGTATTTTGATTTGATGTTTTGGATCCTCATTTTGAAAATTACTTATCTTTGTAAACTAGGGATTAGAGTTTGATCTCTTGACTTATCAAAAGAAAGGTTGGTCTTGAAATAGTAACAAGAAATGCTAAAAATAACATTGCAATAAATATCATTTCGGGATAGATTCAAATTTTAATTAGTCACTGAATTAAAATTGAGAATTAAAATTCAAATTTGGTCTCAACAGTTCTTTGAAAAATAACTAATTAATTCATCTTGAGTTAATTAGTTGGAGAAAATAAAACATGAAGTCTATGTGAAGACATGCAACACTTATTCCTTTAATTGAGGAAGTTATTGCTTAGTTAAGGAGATAAGGTTGAGTTGTAATTAGTTAGCTCAGTTAAGTGAGTTAAGTCTAGTTAAATTAGTTACAAATAGTTGGAGGAACTAATTGTGAGTTCAGTCAGTTAATGCATGCATGCATGCAACTTGTGTTCTCCAGATAATTGAATATTCTCTCTTAAATAACTCATGCATGTTAGTCCATAGAAAGACCCAGTTGAGATTAAAATTAAGGGACAATGTATTATCAGTTGGAGGAATTTTCCTATAAAGGAAACTCATCCATGCAGAATGAATTGTCTCCTTCATGACTATGCAGTTATTTCAGAGGTCAGTGTTGTGTGTGAGGTGAGAACCACATAGGCTGTAGTTGGAGGACTCTCGAGAAACTGCACAAGGAAATAAGAGGCTTGGAGGACTAAAGGAAGGCATATGTGTTGTCTATTCTATCTATGAGAAATAGTGAGGGATTGTACTGAGAGATAGATAGCTTGTGAGCTAAATCTTTGTGTAATCCTGAGATATTTCCGCTTGTATGATAATACAGATAGTGGGGTTTTCAGCTGAGGCTTTTCCCATAGTATTCTTTTGTGTTCATGTGTGATTGAATCTTCTTCTCTGTTATATGTGTTCTATTTGATCTTGCTCAAAATCAATTAAGCTTCCACAACTTTTATTGTAGAAGTAGATTAAGTATTTTGCTTTAGTGCATTGCATAATCAGTTTAATCTACGGTGACATTTCTACATGGTATCAGAGAAAAGGTGATCAAAGCAAAGAACAATATACAAAGAAGGGAAAAGTTCGAAGTTTGAAGTTCTTGATTATAGAAATCGAATTCTTATCACATCTCAGAGTTCACCAATGACGTTCAATGGTTTGAGACTCGAGTATGCCCTGGATGGCAGCTCGAATTATATAGCCTGGAAGGATCGCATGGAAGCAGTGTTAGAGGACAATGGTTTGAAGGACTTCATTGATCAAGAAGTCCCCAAGCCAGAAGCAGCTAATGCCCAAGAATTGGCAGAATGGAAGAAATGTGTGGCTAGAGTGAGGAGGATTCTTCTGGAGGGAGTTCTAGACCATATTGTCTCGATTCTCCATGGGAAGGATACACCATTCTCAATGTGGAAGACATTGAAGGATCTATATCAGAACAACAGTGAACAGAGGAATATGGCGCTAAAGGACAAGCTTCGAAAAATCAAGTGTGAAAAGGATGACACTATCTCTACATATCTAAACAAGCTCACCACCTACAGAGATGAGCTTGGAAGTGTAGGAATCATGATAGGCGATGATGATATGGTGAGTCTTGCTCTCCTCGGTCTTCCTAAGAGTTGGCATAGCTACCAAGACTCACTGAATGGAAGAGAGAAACTGCTAGATTGGGAACGACTATGGTCGGGCCTGATGCTGGAGCAGATCAGGAGAAGCACCAAGAATGGTTCTTCATCCAAGGAGGATGAGGAAATTTTTTCCTTAATAAGTAAGGAAAGGAAAGGAAAGGAGAAGGATTCTCATCCCAAATCGAGTTCTTCTCATGGAGGGAAGAAGATTGAAAAATCTAAAGTGAGATGCTTTAATTATCATGAGGTGGTCCATTATGCAACTAATTATCCATTGAAGAAATCCAAGAAGGAATCCTCAGAAGGATCTGAAGGTGAGGCATTGGCCTCTCAGTTCGAATTGGATTTCACCATCATCACATGCATGGTTTCATTGATGATGGGTTGTGTTTGGTTTCTTGACAGTAGAGCCTCATTCCTCATGACTAGCGATAAGATTTTGTTCAGTACCTTGGAGGAGAAAGACCTCAAGATACTCATAGAGATGGATGACGATGAAAGGTACCATGTTTCAGGTGAAGGTATAGTTTCTTTTCAAAGGGAGCATGGAGCTCGCATCACCTTGACAGATGTGAAGTATGTGTCAGGACTGAAGAAGAGCTTGGTATCGATCATGATGTTGGAGGACAAAGGCTATGATGTAGTCTTCAGTAAGGGAAAGGTTTTCCTTAGACACATCACCACGAGACAATTGAAGCAGATCAGTTCACGAGTCAAGAACGGTATGCTCTTAAGGTTCACGATGCATGCAATGCCTTGAGGAGTTAGGCAACTATTGTAGACTTGGTGGCTGACAGGGAGAGTACATTAACTCTCAACATGCAGTGCGAGAAGAAGTCTCAGACAAATGTAGAGGAGCCACAATTGGTGAAGCAGCTTCAGGAGGCTGTGGAGCAGCCACAACTAGAGAAGACGAGAGGATACCAAGTGGAGGCATCCACTCATGCAGAGACCTCTAGTAGGGGGAAATTTCGAGCCAAGTGGGCAGAGGGATCACATGCATTCCATACCTCCAGGTTTGAGGTGGGGCGATGTGAAGAAATAGTCCCAAGAAGGATGAAATAGGGGTAGGATCCTTGAGGTACCCAGCCTCATTGATTAGACCTTGCTACGAGAGCCCCAATGAGGAGTAGCAGGACTAGATAAGTGGGTAGAGACAAATGGGGATGGAGTGGCAGAGAGAGAAACAATCTAGGAGTCCCAAGACAGCGCAGAGCTAGCAGGTTGTAGCAATGCGAGAGGCACAGGTGTGTTGCACCAGTGCAAGATGGCACGGAGAGGTGTGCAACGGTGCGAGATGCAAGGAGTTGTTGCAGTAGTGCAGCGATCAGAGAGGGAGCACTTTTTAGCGACAGAGGGAGATTCAGCATCACCGGGTGTTTCCAGCCCAACAGGGAGGTTAGTTGGGAGATTAGTTACTTACTTCTCAGTAACTGAGTTGCAGTGCAACAGTGGGCAGCATGATGCAACATGATGAGACGAGGTGCAATGTGGATGCAGTGTTGGGAGATAGGACCAACAGTAGCATGGATGCAGCAAGAGGAATCAGTGTGATTGATGCAGTTAAAGATCAAAGTGACAAAGGCTAGACAGTCAGATATTGAAGGGCACAGAGGTGCGGAGTTTTCAGTCGACAGAGGAAATAGCAGTCAGATACTTTGATGACAGAGGCATCATTCTGATTCAGGTTAGACATTTTTTGTTTCAGAGTTGCTGGAGCAACAACACTTGAGAGAAGTGTTGCATGCAGAACATTCCAAAGTTTCAGGATCGGGTTCAAGTTGAATGCCTTTCGTGCTGAGAGGAGTGTTGAAAACAACAACAAGAAATGCTAAAAATAGCATTACTATAAATAGCATTTCGAGATAGATTCCAATTTTAATTAGCACCTAAATTAAAATTGAGAATTAAAATTCGAATTTGGTCTCAACAGTTGTTTGAAAAATAATTAATTAATTCATCTTGAGTTAATTAGTTGGAGAAAATCAAACATGAAGTCTATGTGAAGACATGCAACAATTATTCCTTTGATTGAGGAAGTTATCCCTTAATTAAGGAGATAAGGTTGAGTTGTAATTAGTTAGCTCAGTTAAATGAGTTAAGTCCAGTTAAATTAGTTCCAAATAGTTGGAGGAACTAATTGTGAGTTTAGTGAGTTAATGCATACATGCATGCAACTAGTGTTTTCCAGATAACTAAATATTCTCTCATAAATAACTCATGCATGTCAGTTTAGAGAAAGACCAAATTGAGATTAAAGGAAGGGATAGTGTACTATCAGTTGGAGGAATTTTCCTATAAAGGAAACTCATCCATGCAGAAGGAATTATCTCCTTCAGGTTTATGCAGTTATTTTAGAGGTCAATGTTGTGTGTGAGGTGAGAATCACACAGGTTGTAGCCGGAGGACCCAGGAGAAACTTTGAAAGGAAATAGGAGGCTTGGAGGACTGAAGGAAGGCATATGTGTTGTCTATTCTCTCTATGAGAAGTAGTGAGGGATTGTACTAAGCGCTGGATAGCTTGTGAGCTAAAGCTTTGTATAATCCTGAGATATTTCCACTTGTATGATAATACAAATAGCGGGGTTTTTAGCTGAGGTTTTCCCCAGAGTATTCTTACGTGTTCATGTGTGATTGAATCTTCTTCTCTGGTATATGTGTTCTATTTGATCTTGCTCAAAATAGATTAAGCCTCTAAAAGTTTGATTGTAGAAGTAGATTAAGTAGTTTGCTTTAGTACATTGCATAATCAGTTTAATCTACGGTAAAATTTCTACAGGTCATTATTAGGTCAATGTGAGTCTTTCTTTCTTCTCTCAATAGGTCAAATTAAATACTTATGTATGCATGATTCCAAAGACTCATTAGCGTAGGTGAAAAGTTAGAGTTTTCCAAAGTTAGCACTTTTGATCATTGTTGGTTTTTTTTATTGAATTGAAAAGAATAGTGATTATTCCTTTACTATAAAACAACACCGAATTCTGATTACAGTGATTTGATACTCATTACATCAATTTGAGATTATTGTTTTTAAGAGTTTGTTGGTTTTCACTTTTGTATTTTAAAGGTTAGGGTTTTTTGTGATTGAAAAGAGCTTTTTGCTATTATTGTGTTATTTGATGAATTGAAATATGAAAGTGAAATTTCTATATTTGGTGAAAAGAAATGTGGTGAAAGTTGATTTTTGAATTTTGTTAGAATACCAAAATAACTTTCTCCTTCCCATAGATATAATTTCATCAAATTAAAGAATACATTTTCTCATATTGGTTGCATTAGATTAGAATTGAAATCTCTATACCATTTACATCACATAATATCAAATCAACTTTAATGAAAAGAGGAACTTGAAAACCAATCAAACATTAAATCAACTAAAAATTAGTGTGGTTCTAGATTAGAAGACATGTTCCAATGTTTCTAAACATAGAAATTTTCTTTAATTGTCTGTGTTACATTTTGTGGGTAGTCAGTATTCCACGTACCTAAGTATATAGGATCGTTCTCTATGTACCCTTAGGTATATTAGATGGCGCTTCACATATGAAAAATATATTAGAAAGCTACTTGTTGTACAGGACACACTACAAAAAATTAATATAGTATTATCTTCCACGTACTCTTGGGCATATCAGAAGACCCCCTCTAGGTTGCATATCGTCCATAGCTAACCGAGTCAGTCACCTTGTCATCTATGATACATTGAACACAACATTTGGGGAGATTGCCTACACGTACAGGAAACAAGGCTTGGTAGTCCTTTTGTAGCTACTTACCCATTTATTTGAGTTTGGTTATTTATTTGGTTGATTATAATTTGGAACAAATATTCAATAAAATTCACTGTAGCATAATTACTAAGACATTCACGTAGAATGTGAGGTTTACCTTCTGAATACACAGTTGGTCAATTGGAACATATCAAAGAAGAGAAATTAAAATCAACAGAATCTAGAATTTAAAACCAACCTGAAACATCTAGTGTTACAGAACTTGAAACGACAAAATATAAAGTAACTCAACCACAAAGGATAGAATTAGAGATAGTTCAATATAAACCCGAAGTTCTTGAAACCCTAGGACCTGAGATGATTGAGGATGAATCAGGGATCAGTAGAACATTAGAAACATAATTTACCAAACTAACGTTGACGAACTTGAATATGACATTTCTGAACCTGAGTCACCTTTAGTTGCTATAACTCCTAGCCCTCTATCAGTTTCATCTAAAAGAACTATTATTACAATTGGTCTACCTCCCAGTCTTCTAAGCATTAGATATATTACTGAAGGAGAAGAGGAAATTATTGTATATCCTCTTCTTAGTACTGGTGATTAGTTAATTTTTTAAGCTCTTTCCTTTTGAACCTTTTCTATTAGATCCTTGGTATTTGACTCCATTAAAAATTTTAGGTCAAGGTATTCCTCATTTACACAATCCTTATGATTTTACACCTAGGAGAATCATGTCAAAAGCTTCTCCTGTAAGTCAAACCTCATCTTCTTAAATGAGTAGACCATTTAGCCAACCTATCATGAATTCTATGTTTATGGGATTATAGGAATCATTCTTATATGGTGGACCTTTTGTTCCTGCTGGGTATCAACACTCAATGGAACTTTTTCGAGAGCCACTCCTTCCTCTCAAGTTTCTAATTGGTTTTCTGGAATATTGTTTGGTTTATCTACTTCCAATGTAGAAATTATTTCTCAGAGCATGACTTCCATGCCTATAACACCTTTGGCATTATACCCATACATTCATATGTTATCTGATAACACATGTATTACTCAACTGGCTCCAACTGGGATTTAGTTTTTAGTAGGGGATTAAAAATCCTATACTTCTCCTCGAGGGGAACCTCCTTGAGGAAATTATTCTCCATTTGTAGGATTGTATGTTACTGGAACTTATATAAACCTTGGATAGATACCTCAAGTCGATCCAAGTAAATATGTTATATCTCAACCCTTGATTGGTGCTCCATTTCCTGAAATACCCGCTTTATGTTCAAAATCCTATTCAAGTTGCTCCACAAGTTCCCGTCTATCAACTTGTCTAAGATATTGGCTGAACTATATCATAGACACATGTTCAACAAACCTTCCAGGTTACTTCTCAAGTATATGTTCAACAGCCTGTCAAGGGTATTCCTCAAATATTTTCTTATCCTATTGTGCAAACAAATGTTCAATAGCCAGTTCCTAGTACACCTCGAGCACATGTCAAATCTATGCCACAAATGACTATGCAAGGAATGTCTCAAATATTGGTTCAACAACCTATATAAACCATGCCTCAAGCATTTGGTTATCAAACTAGCCAGCATATACCTCAATCTTTTATTGGTCCAACTTTCTAGTCTATGGCTTAGATACCTATTTGTCAACCTAGTATAGGAACAATTCAAATAATGTATATAGGTCTACCTTACCTAGGTCATCAAGACCTCTTCAACTATTGGAATTAACCAAGATCTTTTACTTCTGTGATGTTAGCAGATCTTCATATAAAATAGTATGAAAAACCACATGTGCATGCTATAAATGAGATTAAACATAATGAAAACCATCAAATCAAAGGAAAAAACACATTGATAACGGAGTTCACCTAGTGTGGGTTATTTCTTCGGGCCCTTCTATCAAGAGTGGGGAGACCACTTCATTATGCTGGAAATGATGATGATGTACATGGCATGTTCTTTATCATTACAAAGATGAATAACCTCAACTAGAGTGGCTTACCTCTGCATGAGATGTTCTTAGGAACTCACTCATATGGGTAAATTTCCTCAACAAGAGTGACATGCCTCTCCATGAGACGTCCTATAGGAACTGTCACTCAAATGGGCTATTCCTTCAGCATGATAAGCTAATAAAATCTCACAATATGTGGCATACAAGTATCCCTCAACATAATAGTAATCAAGGATCTCCACAACAAAAACATCATCTCAACAAATCTTAAGAAAAGCATGGCATAGCTAAGAATCATATACCTCCACTTTCGGGGATGGCTGAAAAATGCAAAGCTCAGCTACTGAAACGAACATCACTATTGAATTTGTGGCACAAAATTATGTCTAAAAAATATAAACTTGGCCCCTTTCTGACACCATCAAATTCTGGACCTTCGCACATCTTGAAGATTCCCTCAAAGATTCCTTCCTGAAGATAGCCGAAAAATTCACTACTCGGATGAATATTCTAAGCACACCACTGTGCTCTCTGCGAAATTCTATGAAAAATGACTATAAAGTTGGCATCATTCTGTCTCGGTCAAAATCTACCTCAAAAGGAATCTTTTAGATTCCATAAGATTCTCCAAAGATTTCTTGCTACTGAAAACTTGCATTTATGTTGTTTAGATGGAGATTCTGACTGCACGGTTGGATTCCTGGTAAGAAAAAGTGTAAAAATGACTATAAGCTTAACAAATTTTGTCACTAGAATCTCTTTCCCTTAAAGAAAATATTTTCAGCATCTTAAGAGTCTCCACATTCAGGTTTCCACTTCTCCTCTTGGGCATGGTTCTGCCACTCCACCAATATGCCTCTATTGCTGGGAAAATAAACTTAGGTTTTATATTCTAGTTGGTTGAAAATAACGACGTCATGACTGTTGGCCTAACAGTGAAGCACCTAGATTAGGTGGGCGGTAGGTGCGGGTTCAACCCTCTACATTATTTTTTTTAAACCGATGGTTAAATGAATTGGTTGTTGTTGGAACAACATAGTATATTTATATCAATTTTGGTAGGACTTGTTAGTGTTTGCAACATAGTTGACTGTTTCAGAGCACAGAGATAACAATTTATATGATGCGTTGTGGTTGGAGTTACTTTAATATAACATTTGTTTTGGAATGTGTATTGGTATGCATTAGTTTTGATGATATTCATTGGTTTAATATATTAAAACCCGTACTTTAAATAACCCGCTATGACATTTTAATATGGAACCCACCCTAAGTTATTTTAATATATGTTTTTTTTTTAATTTTGGTTTATTATATTGAGTTGGATCATGGCCCTTTTTATAATATGGGTTTTTGACTTTATATGGTTGTTAACCATTTTTTAATGACCCTGTCTAATTTATTTATTTTAAACCAACAAATCCAACTTTATTATTGTTGATATTTTTGTTGAAAATAGCAACAAGAAATGCTAAAAATAGAAATGCTATATATAGCATTTCAAGTACCAGTGTTGGAAATAGCAACAAGGAATGATAAAATAGGAATGCTATAAATAGCATTTCAGGATACATTCCAATTTTAATTAGTCCCTAAATTAAAATTGTGAATTAAAATTCGAATTTGGTCTCAACAGTTGTTTGAAAAATAATTAATTAATTCATCTTGAGTTAATTAGTTGGAGAAAATCAAACATGAAGTCTATGTGAAGACATGCAATAGTTATCCCTTTGATTGAGGAAGTTATCCCTTAATTAAGGAGATCAGGATGAGTTGTACTTTGAGTTGTAATTAGTTAGCTCAGTTAACTGAGTTAAGTCCAGTTAAAATAGTTCCAAACAGTTGGAGGAACTAATTGTGAGTTCAGTTAGTTAATGCATGAATGCATGCAACTAGTGTTGTCCAGATAACTGAATATTCTCTCATAAATAACTCGTGCATTTCAGTTCAGTCATAGATCCAGTTGAGATCAAAGGAAGGGACAATGTACTATCAGTTGGAGGAGTTTTCCTATATAGGAAACTCATCCATGCATAAGGAATTATCTCCTTCAGGATTGTGCAGTTATTTCAGAGGTCATTGTTGTGTGTGAGAGGATTATTCACACAGGTTGCAGCTAGAGGACCCAGGATAAACTGTGCAAGGAAATAGGAGGCTTGGAGGACTGAAGGAAGGCATATGTGTTGCCTATTCTGTCTATGAGTAGAAGTGAGGGATTGTACTGAGAGTTGGATAGCTTTTGAGCTAAAGCTTTGCATAATCTTGATATTTTCCACTTGTATGATAATACAGATAGCGAGGTTTTTAGCTGAGCCTTTCCCCGGAGTATTATTTTGTGTTACATGTGTGATTGAATCTTCTTCTCTATTATATGTGTTCTATTTTATCTTGCTCAAAATCGATTAAGCTTCCACAAGTTTGATTGTAGAAGTAGATTAAGTGTTTTTCTTTAGTACATTGCATAATCAATTTAATCTATGGTGAAATTTCTATAATTTTGTTTTATGTAGGGTATTATTATATAGTTTTTTTTTTGTTTTTTCAGGTGTAAGAAGCCAATGAAAGGGTGTCATGTGTCAAGGTATGGTAGGGAAACACTTGATTTCCATGTAAGATTCTCGGTCTCACTTATTGATTGTGATGCCATGTGGCAAACTGTGGGCCTTTCTTTCTTCTTTTCTTGTCTTGTCAAACTCTAAAGAGGCATCAGTTGGTCATACAGACTTGGATTTGAGTGTTGTTTGCACCACCGAAGTCATAATGACAAGAACTTTAACTTGGTATTGATTTGGATACATTTTCAAGACTTTGATTTTCGAGCCTTTCCATAGCCACTATTGATTTCTAAGTGTGTCTATAGCCACCTAGATCACTAGATCAACATTTTCAAGTTTAGGGTCAAATGGTATAAGGTTAGTCTTATCAGGGTTAACCTTTTCAAATTCAACCATATCTTGGTCAACCTTTTCAAGGATTTTAATTTCAAACTCAACTTGGTATGACTTACCCTAGTTATCCTAGAGTAATGCAAATTCCAACTACACAAGATATTTTAGGATACCCTGGATATCCTCCTCCACATGTTGGGCTAAATCTTCAAGGATATTCATATTCTCAGTAATAATTAACCGAAAGTTACCTTTAATTGTGATGTTAGATTACCAAATCTATCTCGACTCATGAATGATCCAATTTATCATTATCCTTTTTGGTCTATGATTCCTGCTAAATTACCAAGTGACAGATTGAAATTTGATTGTAAGCCTAGAGAGGATTCGTTGAATCACATAATGACTTATCACCTATAGTGTTCTTCAAATTCATTAAATTATTATTCCATTAGGTTACGAATTTTTCAGTGGACTTTAACAGGTCCAACAACGAAATATTGCAGTAAGTTACCATGTGCCTCCTTCCACAATTTCAACTCCTTAGCAATGAAATTTTTAACGCATTTTTAGTTACATATTGAATATGACACTAGTACTAAATTTTTGACATTGTTAATGTAGTAGAATCATCTACTGGTAATCCTCGACAACTTGGAAGTAAGAATAAGGGAAAAGGAAAATAAAAACAAAATAACTCTCAAAATAAAATACTAACAAAAAACAAACGTTACGAAGAGAAAAAGAAACCTTGGCATCCTTGTTTGATTTGTAATGATGACCATTATACTAAGGAATTTCTGCACTATTTAGAGGTTAATAAATTCCTCAAAGGTTCCTCTACATCTATTGTCTTAAAAGATCATTTTCCTTCTAAAGAAAATAAACGATTGCTCACAATTCATCTTCTTCATCCACATTTGTAGATATCATAATGATGTACTCTCAATTTTTTGTAGCAATAAGGTATAAATATTATGGGTCTAAAACTCATTTTAATGAAAAAGATACCAATCAACCTTCTGCATTGGTTCCACCTCTTTCTGAACCTTTAAAGATTGAGAAATCAACCTCTGAGATAGTAATATGTCCTCCTCTAAAGGTGTTATTCGAAAGTTGTCTTTTAATCCACATCTCATAGTGGCTCAAAATTATAACATTGTTGAATTCTTGGCTCAGTATCCTTCAGCAATGTTGGCTCTCGAAGTGCTTCAAACATTATTGAACTTAGACTTATGTGATCCATATCAATTTTTTTGAAGAATCTTCGGCGAAAATCACATAGAAAAACTTATGTCGACGCGTTTCGAACCATCCAGTGTGGTTCATCGTCAGGACAAGTTGAAAGAGAAGATCTCATTTAGCACATTATATAGAGAGGGCAGAGAATCCATGACTCAACGGCTAAAAATAACAGCTAGAAATGACATGATAACGGCTAGTTTGACCAAGATAAAGGAAATTAATAATAATAATATTACTATTATCAAAAATTAATAATTTCAATATGTTGAAAAATGTAAATGATAAAAATATAAAATGGATTAAAAAATTATATAAAATGAAATATATATATATATATATATATATATATATATATATATATTTATTTATTATTATTATTATTTATTTATTTATTATTATTTATTTATTTTTTTTTTTTTTATATATATATATTTTTAATTTCAAACAAAAAGAAATAAATAAATAAATAAAATACATAATATATCTATATCTATATATATATATATATATATATATATATATATATATATATATATATATATATATATATATATATATATATATTACAGTAATAACAATTAATTTAAGGAATAGGTATACTAGTTTTATATTAGAAAATTATATTCATTAAAATTAATATATATGAATTACAATAAAATTAATACACAAAGAATTGCAAGAAAGAAAGAAAAAAAAAAAAAAAATTAATTAATAATAATAATAATAATAATAAATAAATAAATAAAAATATATATATATATATATAATAAATAACTAATAATAATAAATAAATAGATAGAAAACACCAACTTAATAGAAAACAAAAATTGAGGGAGAGAAAGAAGGCAGACAACTAGGAGGAGAGGGTTGGGATCCAGCAACTACTAATCTTCCAGCCATCCTCCCTATTCAGATTGATCGGCCTTTTTTCAATTTCAAGGGCTTCCCTAAATTTCCGGTGATGGAATTGAGACACTCTAGCAATCACACTAGCCTCCTCGATGCAGACATGATGATTGGTTTTCTCTACATGTTCTGCTAACGCGGAAGATTTAGTTCTCATATGCTTTAGGTCAGTCGCGTGCTCACTAATCCTTTGATTAATGGAGCGACCAGTCTCACCAATATAGGGGGCTCCACAAGAACAAGGAATAATATAAACCCCTTTCAAACATGTCCAACACAATGAGAATTACTATTTTCATTCATTGGTGCAATCGATCCACAAGATTCTAACATCATATTCTTGATGTTGAAAGTAATATACCTAGACTCCAACATCAACTAGAATTTCAAATTCTAGTTTTTGTTAAAACCAAAAGAGGTTTTAGTACAATAATTGACAAGGGAGGCTCTATTTGTATTATGTTTATTGCTTGTTGGAAAGCTTTGGGCTCTCTGACAATCAACCAATCACCTAACGCTCTCAAATCTTTTGATGGAAGAGGATTTCAACCTTATGCTATTAAAAATGATATACCATTAGGTTAGAGGACAAAATGGTTGCTTTTGAAGTACAAGTTGTCGATGCTCAGCTTGATTACAATATTTTACTAGGTCGAAGTTGGATTTATGCAATGTGAGCAATGGTATCATTACTTTTTCGATTAATACTATTCCCTCATTAAGGGAGGATAGTTAAAGTAGACCAAATAGCTTTTTACACTTCTGATCCAAATTCCACTCATAGAGTACCCTTTGTGGGGAAAATGACTAGTTCTTATGAGAATGTTGGAGTTGGTTTGCTTAATGATTCATCATTGATGCGAAATTTTGCACTCCCTCCACCCAACAATCCTTTTACTGTTTCTTGCGTCAATATTGTTTCATCAAACACTCCAAAATCATTAGATCATGCCTACACAATCAAAATTGACTACTTATGATGATCAAATGCCTGTAATCCCATTGGAATTAGCTTATGAGGTTGTTCAATCATTTTCAGAACCCCTTCTTAATGAAACTAATCGATTAAATGTGATCATCAATGAGTATTCTGAATCATCTTAGTTGGAACCTATATCATTCTCAGACCCTTTCGATAACATGTTTCTAATAGGTGAGAGTATAATGGAGTTTATGAATTTAGATAAAATGCCTTGGAATGATTATCATAATCCTTCCTTTTTTCTTCCCAACGTTGAAAATATTGAGAAAAGCTTTTCTACAATGTTTTCACTTCAGATTGTAGATGACCTTGAATTCCCTACATTGACTTTTCAATCTAAATCTGAAAAGAATTTAGGGAATATATCTACAACAATTCCACTCAATATCTCAGTGAAACCTGGAATTACAGAGAACATTCATGTAGGTGCCTCATGCTCAATTGATGAAATTCATATTTATAAGGCCCTATTCCAATAATTCCATGACAATGTTTCCTGGTACTATGAGGAAATTCCCAGAATTGATTCAAGTATTGTTATTCATGAAATAAATACCTATCTGAATGCTAAGCCTATCACACAAAGATTACGTCCAGTGCATCCTAGGAAAATTGCCACTATCAAAGTTGAAGTTAAAAAACTTCTAAAGGCTAGTTTTATCTATCCTTCTCCCTTGACCGATTGGGTTTCTAATATCATTCTTGTTAGTAAAAATCAAGGGACAATAAGAATATGCTTCGATTATAGAGATATTAATAAAACCTGTCCAAGGATAATTATCCTACTCCTTACGCCAACCAAATAATTGATGATTGTGCCGATAACAAAATATTTTCTTTGGCGGACAAAATTTTTAGTTACAATCAAATTAACATACTCCCTGCAGATCAACATAAAACCACATTCATTCTTCCATTGGTAAATTTCACCTATCGAAAGCTTCCATTCATGCTAAAGAATGTTGGTTCCAATTTTCAATGGCTTGTGTCTTATACCTTTCATGATATTAAGCATATTGTACAACCATACTTAGATGATCTACCAATACATTTTTTAAGACGTCAAAATCATCCAAAGCATCTACGAGTGATTTTTCTCCGATTTAGGCATTATAATATAGGCTTAAACCCACATAAATGTGTTTTTTGTGTCACATGTGGTTGTTTACTGGGATTTGTCATGTCTAAATAACGCATTCATCCTAGTCGTCTCAAGGTAGAAGATACATTGAATTTGCCTCCTCCTTCCAATTTATGCCAACTCCAAAGTTTGCAGGGGAATTGTAATAGCCATGGTGAAAAATCCATGTAATAAAATTTAATAAAGGAAAAATAATAACGACATTTTATGGGACACTTATTCCAAGTTGAATGTTGGGAAAAACATCCTAGTGTGGGTGTTCATCGGCTTACTATGGCTAAAGGAAATTGACAAAGGAAATAACTAAGGCTTTGGAAAGGCAAAATGGTATTTTTGGCACATTTATTTATGAAAATAATGGAAATTAGGAGAAAAGGAAGGTGAAAGGTCACAGTTTGTATGTGAGGAGGAAAATGAAGGAAAATAATGGAAAATAAAGAAAATAGAGGTCTAATTGATAAAAATGCTTCTGAGGATTAGTTTGTAACCTTTTGTCAGTTCAGTTTTGGCGCTCTATCATTATTCTATCTCCCTCTCTCACTCTTAGACACTTAAAGTTCTCTTGGAACATTTTGGCTTTGGATCAAGAAAGGCAAAGAAGGCAAGAGGAAGACGAGATCAAGGAAGGAAGAGAAGTATCAAGCAAAAACAACAATATTCTTTACAAGTATTGATTTGCATGTTATATTCCTTACTATATTTGGCATGCATGGTATTGCATGTGGTTCTTTTGCTATTATGGCATACATTTTTCTAGGCGTGACAGTGTTTTCAGCCTAGCCTTGCCAGTTCCGGATAGCCAAGGTGTGATGGGGTTCTAATGTTTTGGTTGAGCTAAATTTATGAATGGATTTGAAGTTGAGTAAGGTGGATCTATGAATGATAGAGAACATGGCCTAGTGGTCCCTAAACTGGATTGTGGATCACAGTAAAGCCACTGGCCTAGTAACCCCTGAGCTAGACTATGCACTATAGTAAAGCCAAGATTGTGTTGCCTTAGTGGGCCTAGGAATCCTTACCGTTGAATGGAAGAATATATGGTAAAGCTAAGAGGTGGATTGCTCTCCGTTGGGCCTAGTAATCCCAGGTTTAGATATGCGGTAATTCCTGGAGAGTGGATCTCAGTTTAGGGCATAACAATCTAGTGTGGATTGCAGTAAAGCCTGAGAGACTAGGAGACAGGAAAATTCCTCATGACGTAGGTGGCGAAATCCGGTGGCATCCATGCTTGTTTGGCCTAGTGATCTTGTGGACATCATGGTAAAGCTTATTATTACATGTTCATTATGTTGGCCTAGTGACCCGAGATGGATTATGGTAAAGTATGGCTTCTATTGATGAAGGTGAGGTGGTTTAACATCAAAATGCCCTAGTTGGTTCTTTTGGTTTGAGTCCCAAATTCATTCTTGGAATATGGCACGAGGGTGAATATCTGAAGAGAGATTTGTCTCAGCCATTCTATGGTCGGGTGGAACCTAGTAGTCCCATCCTAGGTTTGGATTTGCATCATCAATATAAGGTCATTTCTCCTTATATTTCTATGAGTATTATACCGATTTGTATGTGGATCATATGGCTATGATTTCCTTGGTATTTATTTTTTTATTATGCTGGTTATGTATGTGTTTTATGACAATGGCTATGTATGTCTTTCATCATGTTTTTACTTGTATATGAATGATCAATGTATCTATGACCCAATAGATGATAATGCAGCAAATGTTATAAGGGAACAATTCTTCATAAAAATTCTTAGATAAGTACGAGACCCCTATGCTTAAATCTATTTCTTACACCTATAGATTACATCTTTTTGATATGTTTGAAAAAACACCTATCATGGCTAGTAGGAGTTCAATTAAGGGATTTTTCAAGTATTTAAATTTGCATGATTGTTTCCTTGTTATCTCTTTATTTTGAAGGTGTGACTTGGGCTTTGGGCCTGAAAAAGTGGCTCAAATCTCCGGGACATTGGCACAACACTAGGAAAAATAGTCCCTAGACATTGGCATGCCTTGTCATGAGAGTGTCCAAAGCCTCATAGATGCTTTTAGGTCCATATCATGGGAGCGTCAGGGGGTCAAGTGGTCTAAGACCTCAATGGGACCCAGGGGCTACCTAACTGAGTGGTTGGGATGGTTCCTAGGAGTCCTATAGCTGATGTGGAAGGTTTGGATGTTGTTTTACCATCAATTACACTTCCTTAATGTCACATAGGAGGTTGAATCTAATCATATTAGCCTCTCGTCACATATTTACCCCGGTTGGTCGTTTACTTGGATAGATTTGGGAGGAGGGTGTTACGGAATGGTATCAGAGCATGGTTCAACCCTCAGATTGGATGGGTGGTGTGTTGGTCATGCATTCATTTTGTTTGCATATGTGTTAATCATTCTTGTGGTCTATGTGCTTTTTGCATATGCACAGTGTCAGTCATGGTTGTAGTGATGTCACCATGTGAAAGAGGATGTTGTTGTTATGAAGTATGTCATCATGAGTGCATGATTGGTTACATGTTGTTCATGTTTGTGTATTATTGTTATATGTTGGTATGGTTTTTGTTGTCATGCATAAGGCCATGGTATGTGTAGTTGATATGGTCATTCATTGGTGCCTGGACTCTTGCTAGGATGATGGTTACATGGTTATATGCTTATGTATTATATTTTTATATGTTGTTATGATTATGCTATACATGTATCACATTGATTCGATGATCTTGAAAAATGAGATATCCTCCCTGCATTATTTTAAGGTACATTGGTTTTTTTGTAATTTGGTTTAGCTAACATAGTATGCCTTGTAGGAAAGAAATCAAAATTACTGGGAAGATGGTCGACTAAAAATATTTTCCCTATGAATCAGGTGAGCAATGTGGTGTTGAGAACTCTTATGATTTGGCAAACACATTGATAAATATATTGAAGGAAGAAATAAGGAGTTGTAAGGTAGACAATGACAAAATCATACAGGCACAAGAGAAATAAGCGAAGTTTAATGTTATACTTCTTCAAAGTTTGTTAGAATTGTAGTGACAAGGTCCACCTTGGATCAACCATGGATAGGAGGACAAAAATAATGGCGCATATGGAAGTAGGTCTCATGGTGGTTGTAGGTCGGATAGAGATGACATGGTGATAGATGGAAAAAATTTGGATACTTCGCATAGGAGAGGTGATGGATACATGTATTATTCTATTTCTGGTTCTAATAGGCATCATGATTGTCATCATTATCATTCTTACAGGGGGAGTGATAGAGGATACTTTCCAGATGAGTTTAAGAAAGAGAAGGCACCTAATTTTGATGGAGATGTGAAGAAGCTGGAAGATGCAGAGGCTTGGATACTTGGGATGAAGAAATTGTTTGAGTTGCATGAGTACATAGAAAACGTGAAGGCCAAAATTGTTATCTTCAGCTTGAAAGGTAAAGAAAATATTTGGTGGGAAGATGTGAAGTGGGTTAGAGACATCAAGATAAATGACTTGACTTGGCATGAGGTCTAGAGGATTTCTAGGAAGAAGTACTTGTCAGAAAGGTATTACAATAGTAAGGCCAAAGAATTATATGAGCTAAATACGGGATCAATGACATATGAAGAGTAGATGGCTAAGTTCTTGGAGCTATTGAGATATGTACCATATCTTAAAGATGAGAAGGCTAAATTTTAGAGATTTGTTAGTGGATTGCAATTAGCATTTAGAGATCAGATTGAGTATGATGAGCCTCAGTCACTTGAGGGAAGTGGGGAAACTGAAGCATTGCTATGAAAAATCAAAGCGTAAGAATGAATCCGAGCAAGGATGGAAAGGAAATGACAAAGTAAAGGTAAATGGAAGCCAAAAAGGGAAAGCCCTTAGAATGCAGATGAAAAAGAGAATGTGGCACCACAAAAGAGGTTCAATTAAACCAGACAGGGATATGGATCATAGCAACAACAGAGAGGTTATGGTACTGGTCAGTTGGAGTGTTGGACATGCAGAGAGGAGCACCTTAAGATATATTTTCCATAGAATCAGGGTGGTAGGCCTCAGATATATAAGTGCGTAGGAGGCACGGACTGCTGGTGATGTTAATCGGAGCATTCCTCGTATTTATGCAACAATGGACAACAAATAGGTAGACAATCATGCATCTATCATTGAGATGGACAGTAAGCTTTGTGATCAAGTTATTTCTATTTTGATTGACCTTGGATCTAATTATAGCTATGTTAGTCCTGACTTGGTAGATAAGTGTGGTTTGAGTAAGGAATTGCATGCAGAATCTTGGTTAGTGTAGTTGGCTATAGGTACAAAGAAGCGATTTCATCATTGGGTAAGAGCTTGTGCATTTGATTTGGATGGTATGCCTACCACAACACATTTTAATGTATTACCGTTGGAATCATACAATATGTTGTTGGGCATGGATTGGTTGTATCTTCATAGAACCAAGGTAAATTGTTATGATAAAGAAATTGAGTGTGTGGATGACAATGGAGAACTAAGAGTCTTGCATGGAAATAAGAAATCTAGATTCGTTAGGATGGTGACAACTATGCATGCAAAGCATAGTCATAGGAAAGGGTATGTGTTATTTTCCATACATATTTCTAGTGGAAAAGGTAAAGAAGTTGAATATAAAGATGTTTTAAGTAGGTACCTAGTTCTACAAAAGTTTCAAGGTTTGTTTCCCGAAGATATTTCAGAGTTTCCACCTCACAGGGAAGTAGACTTTTCTATTGAGTTAGTGTCAGGGGCAGCTCTAGCATCAAAAGCACCTTACAAGATGAGCACACCTAAGTTGGTAGAGTTGAAGTTGTAATTGAAGTAAATGTTAGACAAGGGATACATTAGGCCAAGTGTATAACCTAGGGTGCACCGATATTTTTTGTGAAGAATAAAGATGGTGCTCTCAGATTGTGCATTAATTACAAGCAGTTGAACAAAGTGACCATCAAGAACAAGTACTCGTTACCGAGGATTGATGCTTTGTTTGATCAGCCAAAGGGAGCAACAATGTTCTCTAAGATCGAATTGAGATCCAGATACCATCAAGTATGCATCAAAGAAGAGAACATCTACAAGATCTCATTCAGAACTATGTATGGCCATTATGAGTTTGTCGTAGTTCCATTTGGTTTGACTAATGCTCAAGCTACATTTATATGCTTGATGAATAATGTGTTATGTCTGTATTTGGATACGTTTGTTATTGTGTTCATTGATGATATATTTGTATATTCTAGAAATGAGGAAGAGCATGTTGAGAATTTAGCAACAATGTTGAGGTTGTTGAGATAGCATAAATTGTATGCTAAGCTTGGCAAGTGCAATTTTTTTCAGACTGAGGTACATTACTTCGGACATGTTGTCTCTAAGGAGGGCATTACAGTAAATCCAGAAAAGATAAAGGCCATCATGGAGTGGGTAGCTCTTATAAATGTGCATGAGGTGAAATATTTCATGGGGTTGGCAAGTTATGACAGGAGGTTCATCAAGAACTTCTCGCAGATTGCTTATCCTATTACATCATTGCAAAGGAAAGGTAAGAATTTTGACTAGACTGAGGAGTGTGGGGCCAGTTTTAAGCAGCTTAAGAAGTTGTTGACACATGCTCCAATATTAAATATTGAAGATCCGTACAAGGAGTTTGTAATATGTACAAATGATTACAAGAGAGGACTTGGTGAGTCCTTATGCAAGATGGATAGGTGGTATGCTTGAATCACAAAAACTAAACGAGCATGAGCAGAACTACCCGACACATGATCTTGAGTTAGAAGCAATCATACATGCATTAAAGATGTGGAGGAACTATCTTCATGGCAGGAGGTTTGTCCTAATGAGTGATCATATTGGGCTGAGGTATTTTTTTAACCAACCATATCTGAATTCCTGACAGGCTAGATGGTTTGCCACGATTAGTGACTTTGACTTCGAGATAAGTACATCAAAGGGAAGGAGAACATGGTGGAAAATTATTTTAGTAGGCGGGTATAGGTAAATCACTTAGCAGCTATGAGGTACTACGGGACAGACTTATAGGATAGGATCTTGTAGGCAGGTCAACAGGATGTCTAGTATATGGAGATTGTGCACAAGGTGTAATAGAGTACAGGTAAAGGTACAGGTAGTGGCACAGGTATAGGTACAAGTAGTGGTACAGGTACGAGTATGGGTACAGGTCCATAGGATGTGGACTATTGTCTTACAAGAGACGGATTGGTTAGATTCAGAGATAGGATATATGTGTCAGACAATAGTGAGCTTAAGAAGGTGATCTTGAGGGAGTTTCATGTGAAACCATATTCAGGTCATGTAGGCTAGCAGAAGACGTTGATTGTAGTGAACAAATTTAATTATTGGCAAAATCTGAATAAGGATGTAGCGAATTTTGTGGCTAGGTGTTTCGATTATGAATGTGTGAAGGTAGAGTATAAGCATCCAAGTGCATTGTTACAACTGATTGTGATTCCAGAGTGGAAATGGCAGGTCATTTCCATAGAATTTATCACAAGGTTACCGAGGATAGTGAGATAACATGATTCCATCATGGTTGTTATAGGTAGGTTGACAAAGGTTGCACACTTCATTCCAGTGAAGTCTACAGTATTTTCTAGCAATGTAGCGCAAGTATTCATCATAGATGTGGTCAAATTGCATGGTGTTTCAAAGAAGATTGTGTTAGACACGTTGCAAAGTTCACTTCCAAGTTTTGGAAGGAGTTGTTTGTAGGTTTGGGCACAAACTTGGCCTTCAGTACAGCTTATCATCCGTAGATAGATGGACATACTGAGAGGGTTATCAGGATATTGGAGGACACATTGAGGATGTACGTGATGCATCAGCAACAAAAGTGTGAAGAGTATCTTCCATTGGTAGGGTTTGCTTACAACAATGGGTATCATGAATATTTGAGGATGAGTCTGTTTGAGGAATTGTATGGGAGGAGTTGCAATACTCCCATCAGTTGGAGTGATCCTATTAACAGGGTGTTCATTGGAATAGACATGTTCGCGAACATGGAACAAGAAATGCAGGCTATAAAGAAGAATCTAAAGGTAGCAAAAGATAAGTAGAAGAGATATGTAGATCAGAATAGGTTGTTCAAGGAGTTATAGGTTGGGAAGCATGTGCACTTGTTCATCAAACCAAAGAAGAGCTCGTCACAGATTGGATCATGTGCCCAGCTGGCACCACAGTTTTGTGGACCCTTCAATATTGTTCAGAGGATTGGGCTAGTAACCTATCAACTTGTACTGCCTCCGACAGTGAAATTCAATGATGTTTTCCATGTGTCATTGCTTAAGAAGTATGTTAAATATGTTGATCATCTGATTGACTGGTCGGTATTGCAGGTGGAACCAGCTGGAGAATTCCAGTCAATGTATATTGCAGGAAAAAGGTGCTCATGCTCTGGAACCAAGAAATCAAGTAGTTTAAAGTGTAGTGGAAGCAATTTGGGCCTGATGAAGCTACATAGGAGATGGTGGATCAGATGCAAGCTATGTAACCTTCATTTTTTGCTAGTTGAGGCAAAGAAGTTTTGGTATGGTGTTTTAGTATATGCCTTTGGTATATGTTTTGGTACATGTTTGGTGATGTTTTGGTATATGTACATATGTATATGGATGTAAGTAGACATGAGATATGTTATAAAGCTCCAATAAGCAGTATGGGTGTCATGTCATTATGATGTTATTCTTATTATGGTGTCATGTTGTTTTTCTTCAAAGCATGGTGATCATTGTAAATACTGCATTGAGCTATGTTATAAAGCTCCATGGGAATTATGTTTGTTTTCAACCTTTTTTTGCGATATGGGTGTGGTTAAACACCGAGGATTGTGTCCCACAACGGGGAGGGTTCTATAACAACCTTGGTGAAAATTCCATGTAATAAAAGTTAATAAATGAAAAATAATAACCACAGTTGATGGAACACTTATTGTAAGCTGAATGTTGGGAAAAACATCCTAGTGTGGGTGTCCATTGGTTTAGTGTAGCTAAAGGAAATTGGCGAAGGAAATGGCTAAGGCTTTGGAAAGGAAAAATTGCACTTTTGGCACATTTATTTATGAAAATAATGGAAATTAGGAGAAAAGGAAGGTGAAAGGTCACAGGTTTCATGTGAGGAGGAAAACGAAGGAAAATAATGGAAAATGAAGATATTAGAGGCCTAATTGATAAAAGGGCTTCTGAGGACCAGTTTGTAACCTTTTGTCAGTTTGGTTTTGGAGCTCTCTTATTATTTTCCCTCTCCCTCTCACCCTTGGACACTTCGATTTTTTTTTGATCATTTCGGAATTTGATCAAGAAAGGAAAAGAAGGCAAGAGGAAGCAGATACCAAGCAAGGAAGAGCAGGTATAAGTAGCTACATCAAAATTCTTTGTAGATATTGATTTGCATGTGTATTTTCCTTGCTAGATTTGGTATGTGTGGTATTTCATGTGGTTCTTTTGCTGATATGGCCTGGGTTTTTCCAGGTGTGACAATGTTTCGAGCCTAGCCTTTCCATTTCTGGATAGCAATGGTGTGATGGGGTTCTCATGTTTTCGTTGAGTTGGATTGCTGAATGGATTTGAATTTGAGTGAGGTGGATCTTTGAATGTTAGGGCACATGAAGTATTGGTTCCTAAACCAAAATGTGGATCAAGGTAAAGCCACTACCCTAGTAACCCCTAAGCCAAATTGTGTGTTGCAGTAAAGCCATGATTGTGCTGCCTCAGTGGGCTTAGGAATCCTTGCTGGTGAATGGAAGGATATACGGTAATTCCAAGAGGTAGATTGCTCTCCATTAGGCCTAGTAATCCCGAGTTGGGATATGGGGTAAATCTTGGAGAGTGCGTCTCGGTTTAGGGCCTAGTGATCCGATGTGGATTGTGGTAAAGCCTGAGAGACTAGGAGACATGAAAATTCCTCATGGTGTAGGCAGAGAAATTTGGTGGCCTCCATGCCTGCTTGGCCTAGAAATCAAGTGGAAATCATAGTAAATCCTATTATTACATGTTGATTATGTTGGCCTAGTGATTTATGATGGATTACAATAAAGTTTGGTTTCTATTGATGAGGGTGAGGTGGTTTAGCCTCGGGATGCCCTAGTTGGTTCTTTTCGTTTGAGTCCCAAATTCATGCTTGGAATATGGCATGGGAGTGAATCGATGAAGAGAGATTTGGATCATCCATTCTATGGCCAGGTGGAACGTGGTAGTCCCATCTCTGGTTTAGATTTTGCATCATCAATATGAGATCATTTCTGTTAGGTAAACTTGATTCAGGATAGAGTCAAAAGTTGACGAGGTTAAATAGTGATGGTTTTGGGGCACATGGTATTGTGCACCCATGGTATTCTGCCCATGGTATTATATGTAATGGAGCCTATAAAAGGCTGGAAGGACTTCATTGTAATGCATGGCCTGGAGGTGAGCGGTGAAGGCTCACTTGGCCGGATTGGCCAGGGTTTTGGCCAAGGATAATGAAATTTCATTATGATTGGGTTTTTCCCGGATTTGGGGTTTTCCCGGATAAACATGTGTATTTATGTGTTTATGGTTATTGCTGGTTAATTTTATATTTATTCCTCTCGGTAATTAATTTATGTTCTTGGGTAAATTTCTTAACAAGTGGTATCAGAGCCATGCCCCGAAATTAGCCAAGTGGATGAATCCTCGGAATGTCGAACGAAGGTGGTGGGCCCCGGTAATATCATGATGGGATCCGTGGATGAGCTCGGTTAGACAGGCGGTGTGCTCCGGATTCTTCA
>APFE031057973.1:0-21320 GCA_000404065.3 Pinus taeda | reverse complement strand
CCAAAGTTCCACATTGACTAGAAGTGGGGAGGATCATGGATATATAAGGATGGACAAATATCTCCATTGGTATGAGGCCTTTTGGGGGTAAGTCCAAAAGCAAATCCATGAGGGCTTAGGCCCAAAGTGGACAATATCATACCATTGTGGAGATATGTGGTGTCCAGAATCCTTACAATTTCTCCTTGTATTTCTATGAGTATTATACCAGTTTATATGTGGATCATATGGTTGTGATTTCCTTGGTATTTATGTTGCTATTATGTTCATTATGTATGTGTTTTACGACAATGACTATTTATGCCTCTCATCATGCTTTTACTTGTATATGAAAAACCAATGTATCTATGACCTAAAATATGATAATGTAACATATGATATAAGGGAACAATGCTTCATGTCTGTTCTCAGATAAGTATGAGACCCCTATGCTTAAATCTATTGTTTAGACCTGTAGATTACATATTCATGTATGTTTGAAGAAATGCCTATCATGGCTTGTAGGGGTCTATTTAAGGACTTGTTCAAGTATTTACATTTGCATCATTGTTTCCTTGTTATCTCTTTGTTCTAAAGGTGTTATTCAATTCTGGGCAGCCCAAAAAAGTGGTTCAAATCTGAGGGATTCTAGCACAACACTGGGAAAAATCATCCCTAGATGTTGACATGCCTTGGCATGAGAGCATCCAGAGCCTCCTCGACATTGTCAGGTCCATATCATGGGAGCGTCTAGGGGTCAAGTGGTCTAAAACCTCAGTGGGACCCAGGGGCTAGCTACCTGAGTGGTTGGGATGGTTCATGGGAGTCCTATAGCTTATATGGAAGATTTGTATGTGGTGTTTCCATCGATTCCACTTCCTTAAGGTGAAATAGGAGGTTGAATCTAATCATAGTAGCCTCTCGTCACATGTTTAGCCCAGTTGGCTGATTACTTGGGTAGATGTGGGAGGAGGGTGTTACCGGAAATGAAACTTTTTACATTGATTCAATCCAAACTATGCAGAGATAACTAAAGGTTTTACTCAAATTTTGAAAAAAACATCCTCTTCATTTGGGATGAAACTGTGCAAAAAACTTTTGATGCACTTAAAGTCATGTTGACTCACATACCTTTATTGCTTCTGCCTAATTATCACTGAGATTATTTTTTTATTTTGTTGCATCAAACATTAACTTTGGTATGGTATTATTCCAAGAGGTTGAATTAAACAATTAACATGTTTTTTACTACTTGAGTAGGAATCTTACCAATTCTGAAATAAAATATGCACTTGTGGATAAATTGGCCCTGACAATTGTACAAGTTGTCTAGAGATTTCGCCATTATATTCCATTACACAAAAGAAAAGTAGTTTCAGATTGTAACCCCATGGTTTATATTCTTACCAAACAATTTCTTAGGGGAATATTCCAAATGGATTATTATCCTATAGGAATTTGACTTAGAATTTTTTAAATCCAAGTCAAAGAAATCACTAGGGTTTGTTGAGCTTATTTTTGACTTTCCCTATTCTTAGACAAAAACGATGGCAAGGGATTCTCTTCTTGATGAGTCTCTCTTTCTTATCAACACTAGATCTATGGTATAGAAATATCATTGTTTATCTCCAGAATCAAACTTTTCGGTCAGACTTATCTCAAACTGACCGTCTTCGTATTCAATACCAATCCTCACAATACACTATTATTGGTGATACACTTTATTATCGTGGTGTCGATTCAATTTTTTGATGATGTTTAACACATGACGAAGCTGAAAACACTTTGAATGGCTGTCACTCTTGGGCATCTAGTGGTCATATGTTAGAGTTTTCCACTACTCAAAAAATCTATGTGTTGGATGTTTCTATCCTTCTATGTTCAAAGATTTCATTTTTGTGGTCCAGAAATGTCACAATTGTCAAATATATCATCACAAAATGCATGCACCTCTTTCTCCTCTTCACCCAATAAGCCTTGTTAGCCCCTTGAGAGAAGACTACTCACAAAGTCGTTCAAATAAGATTTGAAACAAGAGAAAATAAAAATAAAAAATTAACATTTATATTTGAAAAGTTAATATGAAATACGAGTAAAGATTTTTTTAAATACATATATTAAATTTATTCAAAATGCGATATATAATAAAATAAAATGTTAATGTCTATAACGTTGCATTTTAACTAGAGTTTATGAAGCAACTAATGTTCTGCAGGGTGTCCTCAAGTCATCTCTAGGCTTTTGGCCATTTGACTGAAGTTTCATCCAAGCCCCAATAGTTGTGATTCACAAGCGAAGTTTAGTGGTGGGCCTATGAGCGGCCCCTCGTAGGCGAGGGGAGGCCCCTTATCGTTCAAAGATGTGGTCAATCAGAGTATCGCTAGCACCTCACAACTAGGACATTAGGGTAATGGTCTTCCATCTTCTCCACCTGGAAATTCCCCTGTGATGGATGCTCAATAGAAAGCTTGTGGTAAGATTCATTGCCTTCCAAAAGCATCTAAGAACCCAAAGTTTGTTATTCTGAATAATCTATTAGAAAATTCTTGCCAATATATGAAAGATCATGCAGTGATCTGCAAATTTATGGGGATCTGGCCAACAGAATAAGAAATTATCCAATGGACCCAGTCAAAATGGAACTCCAAATGGAAGATCAAGTTGAGGATGAGAGAAAAAGGATTTTTTATGGTTATATTCACAGATATGGATGACCGAAAGTGTATCTTTAAAACTGGCCCATACTTTATGAATAGTTTCAGACTATTCATCATGTTTTGGGAGGAATGCTATAATCTAGAAAAGGAGCAATTCAAGGTAGCACAAGTTTGGGTTTGTGTGTTCTCCCTTACATAAGACTTCTGGGAACCATATATCCTTGAAGGGATCGACAAGGCAATTGGAGAATTTGTCAAAGTATCTGAAATATCAAAGTGAAGATGTCATGCATCATTGATATGAATTGGATCCTAAAATACTCTCTAAGCTTTCATAACTCTCTAAAATTCATGACCAATTTTCAAAGACTTACACAGGTTGAGCTTATCAGGAATACCCTCGGAACAGTTGTAACTATGAGCAGCATGGAACAATGAGGACCCTTGATCAAGCGCGCAAACTATTGGCCCATGGTAATGTGCGCTGCCATGAAACAACAAAATGGGAAGTCCTTTTGGGAAACAGGGGGAGGTTTCTGATATGCGATTAGCGACAAGTCACTAATCGCATATCACCGAGAAAACCCGCTCGAGAAGAAAAAGCCCCGAGCGACCCAGACCCACAAAGTCATAAAATGGTATGGAATTCACGAATTCTGTCAGAGGTTGGTTCCACACTAAAACCAGCAGGATATCGAAAGGGCTTCGAGCGGTAAGTGGTTTCAACCGAGTCCAGCCCGATGCCACACACTGGTGCCATGCGTCTGGGGGAAGAGAGAGAAAACTGCTCACATCGAACAGGTAAACGTTGTGCTACTTACCCTCCTGATATGGACGGAGACTATAGGATCTAGGAGCTCCAGATCGACGGCAGAAATGAAATCTGACGGATGACCGGATTCAGCAGGTAAAGAGGCCTAGTTGTATAAAGTTTGAAGTCCGGTATGAACGATGAGTTAGCAGAGAATTTGGTTCATGGGCATTCTTGGAGCTAATGGTAAAAACGGTTGTTTCACAGACGTCCAAGAGAACTGACACTCAATTCGTTACAAAACAGGTGGCCACCTCCCTATGAGGCGTTTCATGGTGATGATGACGCAGAATAGGGGAATTCGAATGGACAGAGGCAAGGAAATCAGAAAGATGGGAAGCGGAAACAAATAGTCAAAGAACAAACTGGCTTTAAAGCCATGAACTGATAGAAGCAGAGAACAAGAAGAGAGTTAGTTAGACGCAGAAAGGTAAGAGTAGAGAATAAAGAGAAGAATCTGAGCTGACCTGAAGGTAGCATCGCGCCAGACAGAGCCAGAGAGAGTCAGAGAGTCTGTGTACTCCAGAGAAGACTTGAGAGGTTCAAGTGAACTCGTTAGAATAGGCCTATCATGCATGAGTCTCAGATTGGGCTCATACTACTATGACCAATAGAGGTCGAGTTTTAGTAAGGAGAGTTTGTGTACTCGAGAGACTTGAAGGATCCAAGTCTAGTCCTACTAATTTTTATCTGTTTAGTGAGACTCGAATTGAGCTCACTGTTGTAAAAGCTCTTCTTTGAAAACATAATAGAGAGGCCACCACTGAAGGCTAGACCAAGAGACGTAGTCCAGGAGCATTGGGTGAACTCCTTATTAAACTTGTTGTGTTTACATGTTTGCCTGTTATTTTTTCTATAACTACCTCAGTGTCTATGTATTTTGTAATCTTATCGATCCATTGCATAAAGTAATATAGGCACGTCCATACACATGAGTCTGTAATACCTTTAATTCTTTGTTCTGGATAAATTCTAGATCAAGTGGTATCAAAGCTCTAGGTTATTAAGGTTAGACAAGCTTGTGCTGGATTTTGTTGTTGAATGCTAACTAGATCAAAGCTTAAATTAGGAGAAGGAGAGTTGGTTGAAGCTAACCCTGAAATTGGAAGAGTCTACCCTAAGAGGAAAATGTCAAAGGAAAACCCCTTGGAATCAGACTCCCAGTTCATGGATGGTTTTTTGACCATTAAAGCCATGGTGGAGGAAATGTTTAAGGAATTTAAGAAAGGTAGAGATGAAGATTCATCAAACTCCAAACAAGACAAAGGAGTAGAAGAATATCCCCTCCATGACCACTCTAAAGGCAAAGGGAAAGAAGAAAAATTTCTCACACCTCCTAATAGCCCTAAAAATAAGAAGAAAACATATTTGATTAAATTATATGTTAAATTTGATTTACCAATATATGATGGAGAGTTGAATGCAGAGAAGCTGAATAATTGGATTAGAGAGATTGATGTGTATTGCAGAGTGTAGAGCATTGATTCAGACAAGAGTACGATTCAACTGGCCACCCTATGCCTTGGAAGCACTACCTTGATATGGTGGGAAGGGAGGACACAAGCTAACATGAAGAAACATGTTAAGATTCTTTCTATCTCGAGTGAATTTATTTCTGCAATAAAAAAAGTAATTATATCCACTAGCCTATATGGAGCAAGCCATGATGAGCTAGCAAACTCTTCGCCAATTAAAAGGGAAAAGTGTACAAAGTTACACCCAACAATTTAGGAAAAGGGCTTTGATTCTAGGAATTTATTTAGACTCACTTGAAACTCTATTGAGGTATATAGGTGGTCTACACAACTACTTAAGGAACACTATTCTCATGTTTAATACCGCTAGCATAGATGAGATATATGTTCAGGCTACACATCTAGAGGCTAAAGGTAAGAATGTGAACCTAGAAGTTGGGGGATCATCAAAACCCACTACAAGAAAGAATAAGGAGAAAAGAAAATAGAAACGGAAAGAGAGGAAGACAAATATTGTACAAAAGACCAAGCCTTCATGCACCCACTGCAAGAAGGATGGGCATGATGATGAACACTGCTGGATTATGAATCCAAAGATGAAACCAAAGAAATACGAGGGCAAAAAGAAGAAGACTACCGCAACTATTCAAAAGGATTTGGGGTCAGACTCAGGGGATGAAACAACAATCGCAGCCACAGGTATAAAAGGTAAAAATTTTGAAGCATCTACTAGTAATTTTGCACAATCTACTGAAAAAGAAGAAAATGAGAGGAAAAGACACGAGCTTTTTCTTATTCGAGTTATTTCCAAGCATCAAAAGATTGATACTTTGTTTGATAGTAGTTCACAAGTAAATTTAATTTCTGAAGCAATTGTAAAGAAGTTGGGATTACTAACCACACCTCACAAGAAGTCATATCCATTAGGTTGGTTATGTGATAAAGCAAAGCTACAAGTGACTAGACAATATAAACTTAAGTTTTCTTTTGGGTCAACATTTGTAGATGAGGTGGAATTAGATGTAGTTCCTTTGGATATATGTGGAATTGTTTTAGGAAGTCCTTACTTATATGATAGAAAAGCTATTTTCTATAGAGCTGAGAACAAGTATCAACTCATTAAAGATGGAATCGAATATATTGTAAGAGCTCAATAATTATACTCTCATAAACTCAGGGTAGACGAAAAGAATTGTAAATTCATGCAAACAATTTTTACTGATGGTTGTAAAGGAAAATAAACCTGATAAAACCAATGCATTTGAGGGCTATGATGCTAAACAGCAAGCTAATTTAGAAAAAATTGTTTTAGAATATGATATACTATTTCAAGAACCTAAAGGTCTGCCACCCAAAAAGGAAATAGTACATGATATTAATTTGCAGCAAGATGTTCCATTGCCTAACATCGAAATGTACAGGTTATCTGCTTTAGAGAATGCAAAAATCAAGAAGGAGGTACAGGAGCTGCTCAAGAAATGGTTCATAAGACCTATCACATCGCCATGTGGGTCTCCAATTGTCTTGGTGAGAAAGAAAGATGGCTCATGGAGAATGTGCATTGATTACCGAGCACTGAATAAAATAGCAATGAAAAATCGTTATCCTCTTCCTTGCATATATGATCTATTAGATCAATTGAAAGAAGTTGTTTATTTTTCCAAGTTGGACTTGCATAGTGGATATCATCAGGACAGAGTTGTAAAGCACGATCCATGGAAGATTGCTTTCAAAACAAAGTAGGGATTGTATGAGTGGTTTGCTATGCCTTTTGGCTTAAATAATTCTCTTGCTACTTTCATGAGAGTAATGAATGATGTACTCAGACCTTTTATTGATGATTTTGTCATTGTATGTCTGGATGACATTCTTATATTCAGTAAAACATGGGAAGAACATTTAAGGCATGTTAAGCAGGCTCTAGATGTTTTGAAAAGAAAAAACCTTTATGTTAAACTCTCAAAATGTGAATTTGGAAAAACATCTTTCAATTATTTGGGTCACATCGTAGGGGGTGGTGAATTGAAGATAGATCCCTCCAAGGTTGCAGTCATTGTAAGCTTCCCTAAACCCAAATCTGCTACAAAAGTTGGAAGCTTCCTAGGAGTAGCACAATATTGGAGAAAGCTTGTTTCTAACTTTTCCTTAATTGCAGCTCCCTTACATGCTTTAACAAGATTGAACAAGGTGTTTCAGTGGGGAGGCAAACAACAGAAAGCATTCAACACCTTGAAAGAAAAGATTAGTATAGCACCAGTACTAGCACTGCCCGATCTTCAAAGACCATTTGAGATTGAAACAGATGCCAGTGAGTATGCCATGGGCACAGTGTTGATGCAACACAGTAAACCCATATGTTATCATTATGAGACATTTAATTCAGCAACAGTTAATTATCCCACATATGATAAAGAATTGTATGCACTAGTACAGAGTGTGAAAAAATGGAAACATTACTTAATGGGCAAAGAGATAGTTATACATACTGATCATCAACCACTTCAATATTTACACTCCCAAACTAAGTTGCAGCAATCAAGACACTATAGGTGGATGGGTTTTCTACAAAAATTTCATCTCGTCAATAGATATAAAAGGGGCGTACACAATAAAGTTGCAAACATGTTATCCAAACCAATCATAAATGTATCTACTCTACTTAAGCATAATTCAGTATTGCATGAAAGCTACATTGAACAATATGCTCAAGATATAGATTTTAAAGATGTATATGCAACTTTAAGTCAAGGAAAACAAGTAGGAGAATTGGATTATCATGTTAAGGAATAGCTCTTGTATCATTTTGGGAAGTTATGCATTCCACAAACTGAAAGAGTAAAGATAATTTGAGAGGCACACACTTCTCTAATATCATGTCACTTTGGGGTAGGTAAAACAGTTGCACAGCTGCGGAGATTTTGTTATTGGCCAAAAATGAATAAGATAGTTTCTAGATATGTAAGAGGGTGTACCATGTGTGCTAAAAGCAAGCCCGTTAATAAAAACTAGGTTTGTACACTCCACTACCAGTTCCTTCTCATCCTTGGGAAAGTGTTTCCATGGATTTTGTTGGGGGGCTGCCTAAATCTAGGAAAGGTCATGACTATTTATATGTTGTTGTGGATAGGTTCAGAAAAATGTGTATTTTAATACCTTGTAACTAACATATTACATCTGAACAAACTGCAAAGTTGTTCTTCCAGCATGTATGGGTTCATTTTTTATTACCCACTTCCATTATATCCGATCGAGATACCCAATTTTTTGGGAAAATTTGGTCGAGTTTGTGGAAATTGATGTACACCAGACAGAAAAGAGCACAACTTTTCATCTGCAAACAGATGGCCAAACAGAAGTGGTCAACAAGAAAGTGATCCAGTTGCTCAGAGGCTATTGTAGCAAGCATCCCAATCTTTGGGATGAACATTTATGTTATGTGCAACATGCGTACAACCGAGCTAAACATTATTCTACACAAAGATCTCCTTTTGAGACCTATTTTGGTTTCACACCAAGGTCTCCCTTGGATTTTGTCTTTGGTAAAGACATGGCAGTTGATGGACACAGTGATGTGTACAAGGAAACATGGTTCATTGAACAAATCCAAGAGATTCACCAGGCAGTACAGGAACAACTGGAAAAGAGCCAAGCCAAGTACAAGGCAAGGCATGATAAGCATCGAATGGGGCATAATTTCCAAGTTAGTGATCAAGTCTGGCTGTATATCAACAAGGATAAAATGCAAGGTGAAGGTAAGAAGCTGAAGCCAATAAGGTATGGAAATACTTGAGAAAATTGGTGAGAATGATTTTTGCTTTGATTTACTAGCCTACATGCACATATATTCAGTTGTTAATGCAAACAACTTGAGACTATTTGAACCTTTATAAATTGAATATCCCGAAGAGCAGAGTCAATTGCCTTCCATTAATGATCTGTTGCCTGAATATCTTAATGAGTTGCAGGAAGACACAATTTTGGACAAGAAGGTGAGAACCATGCACAAAGGGGATGTTGAGTACCTCAGAATTGGACTCAAAGGTTCAAAAGCAAGCAGTGAAAAATGGATATAATGTGTGCAAGCGAGGAATCTATACCCTCACTTGATTGATGCTTAAAAACCAACTTTTGGTGGTCGAAAAGATTTTTCAGTGGGAAGGTCGTGATCCGATTTGGATCCTAAAATACTCTCTAATCTTTCATAGCTCTGTAAATTCATGATCAAGTTTCAAAAACTTACAAAGGTCGAGCTTATCAGGAATACCCTCGGAACAGTTGTAACTATGAGCAGCGTAGAAAAACAAGGACCCTCAGTCAAGCGTGCAGACCATTGGCCCATGGTAATGTGCGCTGCCATGAAACAACGAAATGGGGGGTCCTTTTGGGAAATAGGGGGAGGTTTATGATATGTGATTAGTGACACATGTCACTAATTGCAAATCACCGAGAAAACCCCCTCGAGAAGAAAAAGCCCTGAGTGACCTGGACCCACAAAGTCATAACACCATATGGAATTCACCAATTCGATTAGAGGTGGGTCCCACACTAAAACTGGCAGGATATCGGAAGGGCTTTGAGCGGTAAGTGGTTTCAACCGAGTCCCACCCGATGCCACACATTGGGTGCCACGCGTCTAGCAGAAGAGAAAGAAAACCACTCACACTGGATGGGTAAACGTCGTGCTAATTACCTGCTTGATATGGACGGAGACCGTAGGATCTGGGAACTCCAAATCAATGGCAAAAATGTAATCCGATGGATGACCAGATTCAGTGAGGTAAATAAGCCGAGTTTTATAAAGTTTGAAGTCCGGCATGAGTGATGAGTTGGTAGAGAGATTAGGTTCGTGGGCATTCTTGGAGCTAATGGTAAAAATGGTCGTTTCACAGATGTCCAAGAGAACTAACACTCAATTCATTACGAAATAGGTGGCCACCTCCCTGTGAGGCATTTCAAGGTGATGATGATGGAGAATAGGGGAATTCGAACAGATAGAGGCAGGGAAACTAGAAAGCCAGGAAGCGGAAATGAGAAATCAAAGAACAGATTGGCTTTAAAGCCATGAACTGACAGAAGCAGAGAATAAGAGGAGAGTTAGTTAGACACAAAAAGCTAAGAGCAGAGAATAGAGAGAAGAAGTTGAGCTAACCTGAAGGTGGCATCGATCCAGACAGAGCCAGAGAGAGTCAGAGAGTCTATGTACTCCAAAGAAGTCTTGAGAGGTTCAAGCGAACTCCTAGAAATAGGCCTGTCATGTATGAGTATCTGATTGGGCTCACACTACTATGACCAATAGAGGTCAAGTTTCAGTAAGGAGAGTCTATGTACTCCAGAGACTTGAAGGATCCAAGTCTAGTCCTACTGATTTTTATCTGTTTAGTGAGACTGGAATTGAGCTCACTATTGTAAAAACTCTGCTTTGAAAACATAATAGAGAGGCCACCACTAAGGCTGGACTAGGAGACGTAGCCTAGGAGCATTGGTTGAACTCCTTATTAAACTTGTTGTGTTTACATGTTTGCCTGTTATGTTTTCTCTAACTACCTTAGTGTCTATGTATTTCGCAATTTTATCGATCCATTGCATAAAGTAACATAGGCACATCCATGCACATGACTCTGTAACACCTTTAATTCTTTGTCCTGGATAAATTCTAGATCAATCATATGTTCAAATCTATATCCACATGAATATTTATGAGTTGTTACTAAAATCTATAGATATGGAATACCATGACACTGTTTGGACTCTATCGCTTGATTACGAGCACATTCCTTCAAATGCCACAGATGTCATGGGTATGGGCATCTCTTTCAGGATTTCCCTCTCACCCTAGCGGAAGAAGCCCTAGTTTCCTCCAAGACTAAGGATGATGAAGGTTTTCAATTAGTAAGTGGTCGGTGAACCCACTAATCTCATACTCAACCACCCCCAGCAGGGTCTCATCATCATCCTCTGCAACATGAAGTTGGCCCATCGTTCCATCATCATGGTAAACCCTCACCTCGATGGAATGAGAATCACTTCACAACTCTAGAGACTCTGTAAGTCGAGGAACTAGAGGGAGAACATCCCAACCAAATGGTCATTCAAGCAATGGAGGTAGACACAACAACGCACTCTTCGACAACACAAAGTGACCCCCAAAAGTAAATCTCTACAAGATATGGAGGAAGACAAAAGAATTAAGGAAATTAGGATTAACACAAGAAAAATATTGGAAGTGGAGGAGAAAAATAATCAGTTGGGATCTGATGAATGCAAAATGCTTGATTTATTCACGGTATGGATCAAAGCAGATGTCAAATATATTCCATCTAATAGCTCATCCACTTCAAGATCCTATTTGGTAAGTGGAGTGTCCGAATAGTGAAACCGGATGGGGAAGCAAAAGTCCAAAACACTAGTAACGACGGAGGGGTCTTGGAAATCAAAATCCCAAACCAGGGAATGATGGAGAAAGGAAAAAAGGGGATAAAGATGACAAAGGAAGTAATTCATGAGGTGGGTGAATTTTTTGTTCAATTCAGGGAATATGGGACCCCTAACAAACTATTTTCCCCACACTATATCCCCTTCTCAATGAAAATAGTCTCATGGAACATGCAAGGCTTAAATAGAAAAGTTAAGCTTCATTCACTAAAAAAACAGATTAATAAGGTGAAACTAGACATCGTTCTAATGCAGGAAACAAAGATGACAACAGGAAAAGTCCAGGATATAAGCCAGATCTGTTGGAGGGGAAGTGAAGTCATGAAAATAGATGTGGTTGATGCATCAAGAGGAATCATGGGACTTTGGAATCCCAACCAGGTAGTCTCAAAGGATTGGGTCAGATCAAGGTAGATTCTTACTAGAATATTCTGAGGTACAGGTTCAAACTCTTGGATAGCCTTAACAACAGTATATGGCCCTTTGAACCCATATGAAAAAGATAAATTTCTCCAAGACCAAGTGAATATTCAACCTAGTCTCCCATATCCTGCATGGATTGTTGGTAGTGATTTCAATATGATTCGCATTATAGATGAGAAAAAGGTGGGGGGGTTCGTATACTAGATCCCGTATTTGTGGCTTTCAATGAAACAATTGTTGAGCTCAAGCTTACAGATCTGGATACCAAAAATGGTCTGCATACTTGTAACAACAAAAGGGTTGGGCAGTTTCAAGTGGCTAGTTGTCTGGATAGACTCCTTATCTCGGAGGAATTACTCCTAGGGGACCCCTTTCTTCACATTTCCATTTTTCCCTCTTTGGGATTAGATCATTAGTTGAACTTTCTTGACTTGGAACTTATCTCCCCTCCCAAAAACAATCTATTTCGATTTAAACTTTTCTGGCTGCGTCACCCGGGGTTTGTGGAGAAATAAAAAGAGTGGTGGGAATCTTTAGAGGTGCCCGGAGGATATAAAATGCAAACCTTCCAATGGAATACTAAGGCCCTTAAACTTAAAATCTATATTTGGAGTAGGGAATAATTTGACGATATCTTTAAAGAAAAACATCAGCTAGAGGAAGTGATGGAAAATATCTAGACCTAGATTGGTCAAGAAGGTCGATTGGAATCACTGGCGAAGGAAGAAGGGTGTTTAGTCAATCAACTTGAAGAGCGGAGAAAACAAGAGGAAGCTTTGTGTTGTCAAAAATATTAAATTCAATGGCTGAGAAAGGGTGAGAGAAATTCAAAGTTCATCCACTCGTCAATGATCAATCACCATCAGCATAATCACATTACCTCTCTATCCTCTAGAAATGAGGATTGTCTTAAAATCCACCAGGCTATGGAGCAATAATTCATCTACTTTTTCTAAAATTTAATCTCATCAGATGTACTCGACTCCTATAAAGAAATATAAAGGGTCACTCAGTGTGTTCCTCGAATTGTGACTATAGACTAGAATGAGGCTCTAATGCGCCCAATTTTAGCTGATGAGGTGGAAGCGCTTGTTAAAAAAATGACTGGATATAAATCTCTGAGCCTATATGGCTTTACTTTAGAATTCTTCAATGCATGCTAGTCCTTTTTAGGCTTCGACATAGTCAACCTAGTGGAGGAATCTCATCAACATCGCTAGGTATGCTTTTGTTTGAATGCAACTTTTCTTACTCTTATTCCTAAGCCTAATGTTGCCAATGACCCTAGTGGTTTTTGCCCCATTTCCCTTTATAACATCAATTATAAGATCCTATTTTATGTTCTTATTCTTTGCCTTAAGCCCATCCTGCACTATATTATTAGCCTAGAGTAATATGGTTTTATGGAGGTGAGACACATATTAGATGGGATAGTATCCTCTCATGAAGTTATCCATTCCCTTAGGAGTAGTAAGTTGCATGGCATATTGATGAAGTTGGACCCATCTAAAGCTTATGATTGTCTTAATCGGTAGTTCTTTCTTTCTGTCTTAAGGGATTTTGGGTTTGAAGAGGAATGGATTTGGTGGATACATTCCCTGATTTCCACCCATTTATCTTCTATCCTCCTTAATGGAACTCCTACGGCTACTTTCAGATCCTCTCATGGGATTTTCCAGGGTGACCCTATTTCCCTCTTCTTGTTTATCATTGTTACGAAGGCCTTGGGCCATTTAATTGGGAAATTAGTGTGAGATAATGAGATAGTTTTCCTCCATATCCTAGGAATTGATATCACTTTGTCCCATCATTTTTTCTTAGATAATTTGTTGTATGGGGAACCTTCTATCTGAGAATCAGTGGCCTTCGATGGGATTCTGGTAGAATTTCAGGTGGCTGCGAGTATGCTCCTTAATAAAGGAATGTCTTATATTTATATTTCCCACACTCTGAAATTGATACAACAACACTTGACACACATTTTGGGTTTTTCTATTGACTCAATCCCTTCAAAATAGTCGGGGATCCCTCTCATTGCAAATACTTTGTGCATTTCCTGTTGGAAGGAAGTTTGTAACAAGCTCCTAAATCACTTGTCTAATTGGGCCTTTCATGTACTAAACCTTGTTGGATGATCCACTCTTCTGAATTCAATATTGCAAGCTATCCATGTTTATTAAATCTCAGTCCTCTCAACTCCCAAAAGCATATATAAAGAGTTGGTATCAATATGCCAAAAATTATTATGGCGAGGAGATAATTTGGAAAAGCGAAAATGGCCCCTTGTGGCATGGGATAAGATCTACCTCACAAAGACTTATGGTGGCTTGAGACTAAGGGACCCTAAAGATCTGAACACGATCATGGACGTGAAGCTCTGGTGGAGATGGGTGCAAGGTGGCACTGAGCAATGGAAGAAAATATGGAACCAAAAATATGGGCAAGGTAGATCTCAACCCTCCCTCCCGCGTGACCCTTCCACGCCTACCGGCATGACCATTTAGAACTTAGCATGTCGTAATAGTTTCCTTATTCATGACCACTTATTCTGGGAGATCAAGAATGGCTCTACTGCTCTCTTTTCGGAAGAATCCTAGAAACAGTTTCCATGCTTAGATTTGAATGTATCTCTGTAAGGCCTGAAAGAAAGCCCGACCCAACTCAATAATAGGATAGTTGCATAATTTTGGTTGGAGACTCCCTCCCAATTAGATTGGTGTGTTTGGAAATCAACCCAGGACTCGAAGGTAGTTGATCCTCTGGATCACTGCAAGATCATGACTCAAGCTTTGTGGGAGCGCCATATTCTCGTCTCCTCAGCTTCAGATAAGATTGGTTGGGGTTATAAGTCATGGGGCTCATTTTCTATGAAAGAGCCTTATCTGCTCAAGATCAACACTCAAGAAATTCAAATAGGAGGTTTGTGGGAGAAATTTTGGGGGTGGAAACGTTGGCCTAAATTTGCTCATTTCATGTGGTTGTTGGGTCACAAAAGAATATTGACATGGGATTGGTTGATCAAGAAAGGCTTTACTGGGCCATCCCAATTCCCAATGTGCAAAAAATAGGAAGAGACCATTAATCATCTATTGAACACTTGAAAAATAGCAAATGAAGTATGGATGGAGGTGGGTGAGTTGTTTGGACCATTGGAATTGGACAATGAGGATCTAATTACAATGATCAACAAATAGAAGAGGGTGCACTTCAAAAATCTAATAGTAAACATAGCATGGATCATAGTCCTAGGCTTTCTACTCTGGAATAGCTATAAAGAGAAGAACCATGTTATCTTTCATAGCATGACCCTATTGAGTTCTTCCATATGGAATACCATCAAGGATAATCTTAGGGAATCTATGCAGGTAGAAAAATGGGATGAGGAGGACTGGAAAGAGGACCCACCTGAATTTGGGATTCTCTCCTTGCTTAAATTTTCCCTTGAATTGACCTTTGGTCCGTCTCCTCCTCTATAGTCGAGCTACTTTGATTCCATCGCATTCTAGATTCATTCAGTCCCCTATGGGATCTGCAAAAATTAACTATTATGGTTCCTCTAAAGGTAACTGAGGTCCAACAGGATTTGGGGGGGTGATTCATGACTCCCAAGGAATCTATGTTGGCTTTTGTGGTGTTACAGGCCATTTTGTCACATCTGGTCAATAGGCCTTCAAACAGGATCATTCACATCCTTTGAACACTTTTTCATCCTCCCTATATAATGCCCTAAGTATGCCTCTATCATATCCCTGAGTTTATGCCTGAAACTGCCTCATTTCAGTCATTTTTAGGCCTAGTGCACCTTGCCCCTCTTTGGCCTAAGTTCAACTATAGGTTATCCTACTCTGGTCCTGCGTTGATCACCTATAGGTTGCCCTATTTTGGGAGTGCATTAACTCTGGAAATTCGGGAAAAAAAAAGATAATCCCAAAGCTTCCTCTTCCAAAAGCTTCCACGATTTATTGTAACTATTTACCTTTGACAAAAGTCTTGAATCCTATCATATCCTACCTTATAGTTTTCATCCCTTATCCCTTGAGCTCATCCTCCCATCAAGAGTGGATCTCAAGCCTAGATTGGTAAAAGGATAAGAATTCATGAACTACCTCCCTCATCTATATATTTACAACCATCCATAGGCAAGGGGTTCAATTTTGGAGATTGATTCTACACTTATGTTGTTGTTGTGAGAGACATTATTCCATGCATTAGGGTGACTAGAGGTGAAATTTGTGGTAAGTAAAGGACAAATCAACCTGGAGGAGCTCTTCTACAAGATCAACACCAATTTTTGGTTGTAACTCACTCCATTTCTATTAATGCAAAGAGTTCTTTTCTTTCCTATATATATTATTATGATTTCATGTATTTCAATACCCTATTGCTATATTGAATAAAGTGATCAGATGATGGTACATAGATCAAATAGATCGTTGGCTCGTGTTGTCTAATTGTGCAATTTCTAGTTATATAAATCAGATCTAGGATTGGAGCGTACAAGCCAAGGAAGGATTAAATCATACGATGGATTCTAAGTAGGCGTCATCCCATTATCTATATACTTTAAGGAAAAAAGCATCTTCTTTGTCTTTCTGTTGTTCTAGGTCAATCCACTAGTCCTAGGGAAGATACTTCTATCCGCGGTCATAGATTCTGCATAACAAATTGGCGACCATATTGGGGATTGGTGTATTCCCTTCATGGTTTATTTTTCCATTGTTCTTGTATTACCTCTTCTTCATACCTTTACTGCCTCATTTAGTCAAGAACAAACCTAGGAAGACCCTTCAATGTGTTTCAATTGTAAATTTTCTATCAGAACCTTGCATCCCTTGACCAATGCACTCTTTGGTCTAGAGAAAGAGAATTTCACCCCATCTGAGCCTTCTCTATGCCTGCCTTACAAAGAACTAGTGCCTCCTTTACATATATGGTGTCCCTTGCTCATGCAAAAAAATGCTTTTGTCTTGATTTTCTCTCTGATCAACTTCTTTTAGCTACTCTTCCTTGAATCTTTGAGTGTCTTGTGGTCTCTCTGAAGTCTCCATTTGGTTTGCTTTCGTCTTTTAGTGCCTTTAGTAAGGATTTTTTTAGCCTTTCCTTTGTTCTTATAATTAGGTCGTCTGCAAATTGATTTTGTTTGATCATTGAGTGATTAGATGAATTGGTGTTTTAGTCATCGTTCTGAAAGTTTGTTTGAATCAATGATTAAACTTTGCATCTTAGTTTTCATCATTTTTGAAAATTCAATGGTTTGAAAAGAAAAACCTTTGCATTTCCATTTAGGTTTTTGTGTGTAGATGAACATTGGAAAAATTGCATTAAAAGGGAATTGTACTTTGTGCATTGTTTGTTGCATATTGTTTGCTACATACCCTTTGTCCCTTTCCTTCCTTAGATAGATTTTCATTGAATGAGAAAGATTTCATTTCCTAATGCTAGTTTGCATTTTAGTATATTTAGGTGAAATTCATGGTGAGCCTCAAAACTGAAATTTAGTTGAAGATAAACATTATAATTTATTGAATCAACCTAAGGAGAATTTGTAACATTAATGCAAATGCTTAGAGGTCTAGGATAGAGAGGTGTTCTGATGTCGTTAAACGTAGGAGATATCATTGTTTTCCAGCGTTGTATCCCGGGGGTGAAATCCCATTCCACGTATGTAAGTGTATAAGATCGCTCTTCACATACCTTCGAGTATATTGGATGATGATCCATGCATGAAAAGTATGTGGGAACACTCTCATTGAACAATTACAAATTAGTTAATATTATTACGGACTACACTTCCACATACCATTGAGTATATTTTTGAAGTCCCTTATAAAGTCGATATCCTCGGCATAGGTAACCGATTTATAGGCTGATATCCTCGGCATAGGTAACCAAGTCAGTGGCCTTTTATACCATGATACACCAAACACAAAATTTGGGGAAATTTCCTAAACATACATTAAGTCCTTGGTTCGCCAAGGTGTATATTGCAGTTCACGGTTTCTTGGTAATCCTTTATGTCTAGATTACCCTCTTTTTGATTTATTTTTGTGTCAATTTCTAAAATTTACTATCCAAAGTGGAAGAAAAAGATCCCCCATTCATTCATTCATGTAGAATGAAAAATAACCCTCCTCTTCCACATGGTCATATGAATATTGAAGAGATCCCACAAGAAGAGCATCGTCCTTATTTTTATCACAATTACCCTCTTCCTCCTCCTAAAACTCCTTTACCTAATTCTTTTAACTCTCCCATGAATTTTTCATGGCATTCTTCATTGGGATTGTTAACCATGAATGGATCCGATAAGGCTTCCCAACCTGGTTGAGACATCGAATGTTTCTTCCTCATTTTACAACATCACCAAAGGCACATTTGTATGGTGGTTTTTCTGTCACAATGGTGAGCACCTGATCTAGGTGGATGTTGGTGGCCACCCACCTATCCCATTTGGAACCCACAATTGCCTCTTTCAGTTTTTCAGTTTCCTAAATTGTAGCACAGTTTACTATTTTTAGCAGTTCTTCAGGTCTTAAACTTCCAGAGTTGTTTTGAGGCCCTAAAAGACATTTTTTTGGGAAATCTGGGGGCAACGTGGGTCCATTGACCAATGTTTCCCTTCCCAAAGTTGTAGTTCTCGAATATATCTTTCTAACGAGCTATTTCACGTATCAAACGGAGACCGTATGCCGAAGTTATGACCCCAGGAAATTGATGTACCAATTTACCCAAACGGGGCCCACAATTTGGCGTTTCATCTTCTAGGGTTAGGAGTTGGGATGTGAAGGGTTTTCCATTGTTTCTTAACAATAAATATTCCTTTGAGCCTCATTGTAACATAGTTCAGGGGCATGTAGCCGCCACATCTCTTCTCAGAGATAAGCTACCATCGCCCTAGCTGGTTTATTTCCAATTCAATTGGTAAGCATATTTCAATATTTTACATTAATGAAATGAAGTATTATTTCAGCTGCATCTCTGTGTTTATGGTTATCTCTGTAATTTGTTGCATTTTTGTTTAAATCCGGATTAGTGGTATTAGAGCGATCTGCTTTTTCTCTGTTTTTCTTTGCATGTTCCCAACGAGGTCGGGATATAAGGAGTTAGGGCTTGAACTAGTCGAACCTTTGTAAGACCAGCCTTGGAAATCCCGATGGCCTCCCATAGCAGATGAAAAGAAAGACGAGGGGGTAGGAGATCCTATCAAAATCTTTCTCGAAGAAGCCCTCGAGCGACAATGGAACGCGATGATGGACATCTTTGCCCAGATTCTTCAGTAGCTACCCAGAGGCGACACATCGGCTTCCAACAGCTACTCTGGAAACGCCACACCGTTTAAGGTACAAGTTAATTTTTAAATCCCCATATTAGAGGGTAAAATAGATGCAGATGCTGTAGATAAATGGTTAAATCTGCTAGATGGGTATTTTTTTGTTCATGAATTTTCGAGTCAGGAAAAGATTGTTTTCGCTCTTCTCAAAGCAGCCCCCCACGTCAAGGACTAGTGGAAAACCTACTGTGAGCAGAAGAATGAAAGCAGAGGCTCACTATTTTTAGCTGCACCCACTTGGGATTCATTCTGGGATGCCATCAAGGAGCAGTACTACCCTGTCAAAAGCTACAAGGACAAATACATAAAATGGACCACACTGCGGCAAGGAAGGGACCAAGATGTGCCAAAGTTCACAAACATTTTTCATACCCTTCGCACACAGTCGGGTATCAAATATTCTGATCTGCATCTAGTACTCAAATACCGCGGCTGCCTACAGAGGTACATCCAGGAAGAGATGGAGATCCTAAACATCTCCTCGCTTGGCACAGTGTACCGATACACTGTCAAAATCGATCAAAATTTCAATTAGAAGAAGTGAGACTTTGGATATACAAATCCGAAGCCCAAAGGACAAAGTTAAGGCGGTGACCCAAGACAACCCATCAAAGCCACAAGAAAAGAACAACACCACGAAGCCAAAGAAGAACATAGGAAAGTGGTTTGAGTTTCACAAGAGTTCCACCCATAACACAAGCGAGTGTTGGACCAAGCAGTTGTTGGTGGCCGAGTTGAAGGCTTCAGAATCATATGCATGTTCCAACCCTGAGCCAGAACCTAACAAGGGGAATGGCAAAGGGAAGTAGATCATTGATGCGGATCCCAGTGCCGCTGTTGCCACTGCCAAGATCTAGAAAAATGAGCCTGAAGATCCAGAGGAGGGGGAACGTTTTTCCACTCACAAATGTGGGTGAAGGGTTAGCTGCTGCAATTCATCGTCGATAGTGGCAGCAAAAATAACCTCATTTCAACAGAGGTCGTGCAGCGGTTGGGCCGACCGAATATACCACACCCGCAATCGTACAGTATCGGGTGGCTTCATGAAGGTCGAGATCTCAAAGTTCTTCAACAGTGCTGCCTTCCCTACAGCATCAAGCCCTTAACAGATGAGTTATTGTGTGATGTTACACCTCTGGGTGTTTGTGGTGTACTATTAGGCTGGCCATACTTATGGAGGAGACATGTTTTGTATGAGTCAAGGCCTCGTGCTGTTATTATTTCTTTGTATAATTCATTATACAGGATACCAGAGGTAGCCCCACCTACCGTCATCTCTTTGATCACTTCTAAGAAAGGCAACAAGCTCATCTCACAGACTAGGAAATTCATTTTCTATCTAATTCGCTCCCAAATTAAGGGGAAGATCGTCACCACATCCATGACCCCCGCTAAGGGTTCCTCCATGTAGCAGCAGCAGCAAAGGAATACGGTCATGACAAAACATAGGAACAACTTCTCCTCACCCACAGGGGTACCACGATAGCTTCAAATGGGCAAAAGAGTCTGGTTGCATCTGCAGAAAGAACGCCTTACAAGAGCCCATCAGAAGCGCTGACCATGCCGACATGGTCCTTACACCATTACTAAGGCTGTGGGAAATAATGCTTTGGAGCACAACATTACTCCATTCCTTCGCCTGCACCAAGTGTTTGATGTGTACGGCCCTCGACCATGCTTCCCATCATTACTGGACACATCCAAGATTGCAGAACGGCGCACCAGGGATCAAGTTCAGCAATTGGAGGAACTCAACGCAATGGGGACCATTGCTTCCTAAGGGGGGAGGAATGATCCAAGTGGATGTTGGTGGCCACCCACCTATCCCATTTGGATCCCCACAACTATGTCTTTCAGTTTTTCAGTTTCCTAAATTGTAGCATAGTTTACTATTTTTAGTAGTTCTTCGGGTCTTGAACTTCCAGAGCCGTTTTGAAGCCCTAAACGACGTTTTTTGGGAAATATGGGGGCAACCTGGGTGCATGGACCAATGTTTCCCTTCCCAAAGTTGTAGTGCTTGGATAGATCTTTCTAATGAGCTATTGTATGCGTCAAACGAAGATCTTATGCCAAAGTTACGACCCCGGAAAATTGATGTACCAATTTACCCAAACGGGGCCCACAATTTGGTGTTTCATCTTCTAGGGTTAGGTTCCGAGATGTGAAGGGTTTTCCATTGTTTCTCAACAATAAATAGGCCTTCGAGCCTCACT
>APFE031057972.1:0-16220 GCA_000404065.3 Pinus taeda | reverse complement strand
GTCTCAAGCAAACACCAAGAGCGTGGTATGCAACGATTGATGGATACTTTCAGGAAAATGGCTTCAAGAGAAGTAAGAGTGATCCTACCCCTTACTAAAAACAAGAAGGTATTGATATTCTAATCATAAGTTTGTATGTTGATGATCTATTGAATATGGGTAGTAGTTCTAAGATGAATAATAAATTCAAAGTTGCTATGATGAATGAATTTGAGATGAAAGATCTAGGCATCATGAAATATTTTCTAGGAATGGAGGTTTATCAAAGTAAGGATGAGATTTTCATTTGTCAGACAAAGTATGCATAGGATATGCTAAATAAATTTGATATGCTTGATTGTAATCCATCCCCTACTCCAAGTGCTCATGGAGAGGTGTTATGTAGAGATGATGGTGTTGATTTAGTTGATGATAAAACTTACAGAAGTATTGTGGGGAGCTTGATATTTCTAACCCACACAAGGCCTGATACTACATATTCAGTTTCACTTGTTTCAAGGTATATGACAAATCCCTCTGAAATACATATGAAGGCAGCCAAGAGGATTTTAAGGTATGTGAAAGGCACTCTAAATTTTCGTATTCATTACTACTCTTGTGAAAAGTTCAATCTTGTTGGATTTAGTGATTCAGATTGGGGAGGTAGTCTTGATGACCGTAAGTCCACATCTAGAAATTATTTCTCTTTTGGTTCTGGTTTGATTACATGGAGCTCAAAAAAGCAAAGCATTGTTTCCCTCTCATCCACAAAAACGGAGTATGTTGCAGTTACCTCAACAGGTACACAAGCTCTTTGGTTCAGAAAAAATTTGGAAGAAATTGGAGAAAAACAAATTGAGCCTACAATGATTTATTGTGATAATGTAAGTGCCATCAAGTTAGCAAAGAATCCAGTTCATCACAGGAGGACAAAGCATTTTGATCTGAAATATCACTTCATTAGAGATTTGGTGCAGAAGAAGGATATTGAATTGAAGCATATAAATACTCAGCATGAACTAGCAGATATCTTCACCAAAGCAGTTGCAAAAGATCATTTTTTGGCACTACGAGATAAGATAGTAAATCCTCATTAATCATTAAGGGGGAGTGTTCGGAATAATGCTTAATTAGTTATGTAAATTGCTGACAAATTAGTCAGCAGATTCTGTGTTCTCTGCAAAATTAAAGCAGCAAATTGTTAGGGTGGTCACTGTTGGAAAGTGCTAGAAATTAGCTGTAATGCCATTAGATTTTTTTCAGAGTTGATTTTAGTAATAATTTTACTATATAAGAATGTAGTTAATGGTTCAATTAATATATGATATTTGCATCGGTTTTTAGGTCACACAACAACACTGTTTTATTTGTTTTATTTTTTTTATATGTATTTTTCTTCATAGTATTGTTGGCTTATGAGCTAGCTGGAAATAAGTCATTTCATATTCTATAGTTTCAAATACCTCATCTTGTCTCGTGATGCATGCCTCTTGAATTGGCTGCTGCCTGTAACTTGCAAGGCTTGGCTGCCTTGTTGGAGGAATTGAAGATTGGCTCTAAGCAGCTTCATGGCTCTGTAACTGTATGTTTTGCAGTTCAAGACGGAGTTGATGAGTGAATCCAATCAAAGGCATTCTTTCTAGATGACTCTGCTGACTGTCAATACTCTTCCTAATTTTTTTACTCAACAAATATCGAGATACCATATTATATGTTGGAACTTGACATTTATGCACTATTTTGATTGCATCTTCCATAATTATGTTCAATGTTTGAAGCCAATTGTTAACTGTAACAGGTTCAATCTTGTTAACTAAATCACTCTAAGACTGCTGAATAGCTATTCCATATTGTTGAATTTCCATTATTATAGGCTGAATCTCCTTCACTAAATTTTCCAAAATCCCCAACTCTTTTATGCAACAAAGAGCAATCTTGATGTGCCCCTCTATTACTTGAACTGCCCTATCAATAAGAATGCCTATTGATCCAAATACAAATCCAGGATCTCCCATATTTTCTCCTTTCTCTCGATGATTTTGATGTCGTGATCTTGCCTAAAGCTATACATTAATATAGTCTAATTAACCACGAAAATGTGTGTGGCAAATATGAATCCGCGGGGAAATAGTTACACCATCACTGAAATGACTGGTAGATATGAAAGATACCAGTCTGAATAGTAGGTATGAATTTTAGGTGCAGTCATAGTTCCTTAATCAAAAACATATGGGATGAAAATGATATGTAATTTTCTAATGGCATGTGTTTTTCTAATAGTTAAATTATAAAATTTAAATGTGTATTAGGTTGTTTAAATTTTAATCGAAGAGTTGAGAATTTCACGAAATAAAAATTGTTCTAGAGATATTCGGCTAAATCTAAAATTGTATAAATAAAAATTGTTCTAAAGATATTTGGCTAAATCTAAAATTGTATAAATAAAAATTGTTTTAAAAGTTCTTTAGCTAAATTGAAATTTGCATAGTAAAGATATTTGGCTAAACCTAAAGTTGCATAAATAAAAATTGTCTTAAAAGATCTTTACCTAAATCGAAAGTTGCATAATATTAATGGGAACATTAAATAGATGATTAATTCTTCTATTCAACATTACAACTAACCTCAACCAAAATTCAATATAGTGAAAAAAACAACCTGTAATTTACTTTACAAGCTTAGTGATATAAAAAGGCCATTTAACCTTTACTTGTTCTAACTCAATTTACAATCATTGATTGTTCTCTAGCTTTCCAGTTAATCAACGTAATCATCTCTTCTATTATTTTTACTTACTTAGCACCTAGGTTTACATAGGAGTCTCCTTTGGATCTCTTACATTTCTAACTCACTATTTAATCTTTACTTGTTCTCTAGCTTTTGATATTAACAACGTAATCATCTGGTCTATTATTTTGAGATACTTCACATCTAGGTTTACATAGCAGTCTCCTTTGCATCTCTAACACGGGTTATTCGATTAGCTACATTTATTACTCTGGACTTTCCTTATTCGTGGCTGCCTCTTTCATTAGTTTTTGACAACTATTTCAACTTCCTTTTTCAAGGGTGGGTCACAATTCATACAAAAACATCAACCAAATATTATTATTAAAGATAGTTAATATATATTTATATGGGAAGCCAAGGGGTTTTCTAAAATGACTTTTAATTTTACCCAAATTTTTCACCTTTGGTTCAAGGTAGGATGATACAAGGATGGTCAATAAGGAGGAAATCATATCGTTATGTGTCTTGAATAGTGCTAAGAAGAAAATGAACATTGTTAAAATACCAACTAATTCATGCCAACTTCAAAGTGAAACTGGCCATTGGTCAATTCCCAAAAATTCTTGTAACTAAAGAATCATCTTTGGGATACTAGCAGGGTTGAAGATGAAAAACACTTTCTATTCAATTGTCTAGATATTAGTCACATCCATTCTAATTTTCAAAATCTTTGCCACACTACCGACCTTCTTGACTTGTTAATCTAGCAAAACTAGGATGATCTAGGAACACTTCTCTCCACTCTTTTCAAGCATATAAATAATATGTTAAAAAATCTCAAATAATCTCATTTCTCATATAGGCGCATTCCACTGCTAGTATATATTTGTCCAATAAAACAATAATAATAATAAAAAAATCAATGTCTTCCCTAGACATAATGAAAATAACCATATAGATAAAAAAAACTATAATACAATTGTCTCATGCCTTTAATAGTTCTTTTATCATATACTTTGAATTCAAATGCATCATAAATTTACCTTCGAAACAATTTTTTTTACTACATTAAAATTCCAAATTAAGTAAAATTTGAAACATCTTTACTCTTTACTAAAGGCAATACCATTTATTAAAACAAAGTAAAAAAGTTAATTCAACACAAAGAAATCATGCTCCAAAATCTTTCTTTTAATTAAATATTTGTAAATTGAATCTTTAAAAGGAAAACCATATCTTATGGATACATTAAAATGTTTAAAGACATAATATTTCCATGTCAAATTTGTAATATTTGAAAATATTAATTTGATATATTTTTATTATAAATTTTGTCATCATGCCATGTAAAAAACATCATTAAATCTAATATAATATATAATATATAATTAATATTATTTAATATAACTTTGAATTAATACCAATCTTAAAATTTTATATCTTATCAAATACATATTAATATATCATGATATATATTAACTCTATATATATATGGGAGGGAAGAAAAAATACATAGAGTGGTAGAGGTGGAGAGATAGAAAGAGTGAGAGAAAGGGAGAGAAAGGGGGAGAGTGGGAGGTAGAAGAGAAAGGGAGAGAGAGTAAGGACAAGAGAGGGGGATTGAGAGAGAGCAGGAGAGAGGGAGGGAGGGAGAGGAGTTGGAAGTGGAGAGAGGGAAGGAAGAAGAAAGAAATTGAGAGAGAAAAGTAGAGAGAGACATAGAGGAAGTGACAAGGGAGAGATGGAGAGAGAGTGTGTATGCTTGGGGGTGAGATAGAGAGACAAACAAGGAGAGATGGAGAGAAGGGGGGAAAGAAAGAGAGAGGGAGGGAGATAGTGACAAAGTTGGAGGGTGGAGAGAGAGAGAGAGAGAGGTAGGTGGGAGAAAAAGGGATAGAGAGGAAGGAAGAGTGTAATATTCCTAACCCGGAAAATTCTCCAAACCCTAGCAAAAACTCCAACCAAATACGTGCAAATGATATAATAACCCAGAAATGATAAAATAACAGTGGAACAACATATAATAATGTAAACTGGAAATATAAGCAGATACACAAAAAATGCAGCGAGAAATGCTAAGCCATTTTATTATACTGAGCAATAAAATGAGTACAAGAGGTGAACAGACAGATGGCACCTTGACTTGCACAAGGCAAGTGAAGAAATATTCTCAGAATAACAAGAATGGCCTCTCTACATGGGTGCTGCTGCTATGCTGCTAGGAAACAACTGATGATTTGGGGCTGCTCCCCTCCTCGAAATAAGCTGAAACTCTCGACTCGGGATCTACTCAAGAAACCTAGAAAACCCAAAAATCTCTCCTAGAATAGCCAACCCCCAAAAATCACCCCCCTTGGGGTTCTGCGGAGTTCCTCAAAGCTCTGCGTTGCCACTGAAGGAAACCTCTCTAAACCCCACCTGAAACTCTGCCTGAAACCCTACCAAAAATCCTCCAATAGATAAGGGTTGGTCCCCTGCTCAATCATCCAGCATAAATCCTCCTGCAAACCCCTCTTGCAAGCCCCAATCCAACACCACTACTAGAAATAACTGCGTCCCTCTCTCAATGCTGCGTAGTCCTCCAGAAAGCTGATGAGACTACTGCTAAAATGCGGATAAACTATTGTTGAAATGCCAATAGAACTACCTTGCCCGAGCAAGCACTTGAAGTCCCCCGGGGCTAAGGGTGAGATCTCCAAATGGAGACACTCAATGCACTAAATAGTGTTGCATACTAGCTAAATAGCCAGCGTGCTCAAAAGTCAAAATGGCTAGCTCAAAATGCACATAACTGAATCATCCAAAATGAAGGGGCTCCTCTCTATTTTATAGCCCCTGCCTCTCACAATCCCTAGGCTCACTCCCTCCTGCGTGATTTCCTTCTTGCCATGTGTTATTCCCTCATGTGTCTGTGTGGGCCCCATTTCTGCATCAAGGGTTGGTCCCCTTGGCTCCTCCTTAAGTCACAACGTTGTGCTACTAGGAAGTGACTTTTCATTATTCAAGCGAGTTATGTTCCCCATCCTCACTTTTTTTATTTATAAATAATGATAGAAGGAAAAAATTGGGCAAAATCTAATATTCTAATTAGCCATGGCTAATGAGGAATATTACAGTCTCCCCTGCCAAAATGTTGCTTGTCCTCAAGCAACTGAAGTGATGGATGTTGCAAGCTCTTCTCACTCTCCCAAGTGGCATCCTCATCCAGCAAATTCTTCCACCTCACCAAGAAATCCTGGACCATCGTGCTCCGCAGCTGCCTCTCCTTAGTATCAATGATAGCCTCCAGCTGCAATACCAAATACCCCTCGTCATCCATGGGTGGTAGCTCATCTGTCACTGTCACCTGCTGCCCCAATGCCTTTTTTAGGCATGATACATGGAAAACATTATGAATCTTGCTGCCTTGGGGCAGCTCCAACTCATATGCAACATGTCCAATCTTGTGTATCACCCTGTACGGCCCATAAAAGCGGGGCTTAAGCATCTCATCCCCCTTTTGTTTTAGTGACGACTATCGGTATGGTTGTAACCATAGGTAGAACATGTACCCTACCTCGAAGTGTCTCTCCACCTGACCCTTGTCGGCATCTAGCTTATGCTAGTTCTGTGCTATAGCCATGTTATCCTTGAGAGCTCGAAGAATATCCTGACTCTCTTGGATTCATATCTTGGATCTGGGAGCCTTACTATCACCAAACATCACGTTAGAAAAAGATAAAGGATGATACCCATATAAAGCATAGAATGGTGACATACCAATGGACATGTGATGTGAAGTATTGTAACAGTACTCCCCTAGATGCAGCCACCTCAACCATGCTCGCTGCTACCCACTGACATAGTTACTCAAGTAGCCCTCTAGCAGCTTCTTAACTATCTCTGTCTGCCCATCTGTCTGTGGGTGATAAATGGTACTCGGTGTCAACTCCATCCCCACCAACAGGAAAAGCTCCTACCAAAACCCGCCCATGAAACAGTTGTCCCTATCATTGATGATGGTCTTAGGAAGACCATGTAGCCCGAAGATCTCTCTAAAGAACAGCTTGACCACCTGTGCTACTATATAGTGTGCGGATATGGCAAAAAAGTGTGCGTAGTTTGTCGGTTGGTCAACGACAACAAAGATGCAATCCTTGCCCTGTACCATGGGCAACCCTGTGATGAAGTCCATCGAAATACTCTCCCATTTCCCCTCCGGAATGGGAAGAGGCTGCAATAATCCTGTGGGATGGCTCATCTCTCCCTTGTTCCTCTGGCAAACATTGCACTCCCGGATGTGCTGGAGTACATCCTCCTTGAGGCCCTTCCATGAGAACCTCTCCCTAATGGCTCTGTAGGTTTTGGTAAACCCCTGATGTCCTGCCAACATTGAATCATGTCATGCCTAGAGTACCTTCTTCTTGAGCTAAGACGCGTCAGTCAAGAAGATCCGGTTCCTGTAATAGATGATCTCATCGACCACCCTATACCTGTCATTTTCCACCTGCCCATCTAGAACCTCACATGCAAACCTGTCCTTGGAGTACTCTAATAAGAGTTGAGCCCTCTAGTCTATATACAAGCTCATAAGAGACATCATGGCTAGTCTACATGAAAGGGCATCTGCTACCACGTTGTTCTTACCCTTGACATAATCAATGTCAAAGTCATATGCTTGGATATTGCTGATCCACTTCTGTTGCCTCTCCTGTAGCTGCTTCTACTCCAAAAAGAACTTGAGGTTGTTGTGATTAGTCCTCACCCTGAACCTGTTACCCACCAGATACTATTGATACTTGGCCAATGCATGCATGATGGCTAGCATCTCCTTCTCGTATATAGAATACAACATCTCGTGCGGAAGGAGCTTCTGGCTCTCAAAGGCTATAGGGTGACCTCCCTACATCAACACTGCATTGATCCCCTCTCCCAATGCATCACACTCCAAAACAAAAGGCTGCGTAAAATCTGGCAATGCAAGCATTGGGCAGTTTCTCATAACCTCCTTGAGCTTGTCAAAGGCTCGTTGCATTGTATCTGACAAACTGAAAGCCCCTTTCCTCATCAAATCTGTCAGGGGTGCAACAAGCTGTGAGAAACCTTTGACGAACTTCCGATAGTAAGTACAAATACCAATGAATCCTCAAAGTTTCGTCACATTTTTCGGCTCCGGCCATTCTCTTATGTCCCTAATCTTCTCCTCATGGACCCTCACTCTGTCCACCCCTATGATGTGTCCCAGATACAACATCTCCGTCAACGCAAACTCGCACTTGGAGAGTTTGGCATAGAACTGCTACTCCTATAAGATACGCAATACCGTCTTAATGTGCTGGAGATGATCCTCCCAAGTCCTGTTGTAAATGAGAATGTCATCAAGGAATACCAACAAAAACTTCCTCAAGTGAATACGGAATATGTGATTCATACAGGACTGAAATGTAGCTGGGGCAAGTGTTAGCCCAAAAGGCATCACCAAGAACTCAAAATGCCCATAGTGACACATGAAGGCGATGTTGGGAATGTCCTGCTCCCTCACACGAATCTGATGCTACCCAGATCTCAAATCAATCTTTGAGAAGAAATGTGCCCCTCTCAACTCGTCAATCAACTCATCGATCCTGGGTATGGGGTACCTGTTCTTTAGGGTATTCTTGTTCAGGGCCCTGTAGTCAATGCACATCCTCAATGTACCATCCTTCTTCTTCACAAACACTACAGAAGAAGCAAAAGGACTCGTTCTCAGTCGGATATGCCCAAGAGCTAGCAACTCCTAGATAGCCTACTCAAGCTCATCTCGATAGGCCTTGGGGTGCCAATAAGTGGTGGTGATCACTGCCTGGATGCCCAAATCAAGCTCAATAGTGTGCTCAAACCCCCGATCCGGTGGCTGTCTTGGTGGAATCTCTCCAAACACTATGGCATATCGATCAAGGATGGACTGGATCTCTGGACGTACCATCTACTCTATAGTCCCTGCCTCTGATGCACGCAGCTCCATTGCCCACTCTATGTCTCCCTTCCAGAGGACTGCCTCCATCCGATGAGCCGACACAGTCTAAGGTGGATATGTGTGTTGTCCCCGTACCTTCTCATGCCTCCCTGTCTTCTCATCATCCCACTCCATCTCTAGGGTCTTCCAATCCATCTTGACCTTCCCTAGAGTAATAAGCCACTGAACACCCAGTATCACGTTGGTGTCTGGAATATCAACCACGAAAAAGTGGTCAGTCAACGTGTAGGTGCCCATCGTCACTGAAATCTCTAGAACATAACTAGCACATGTCATGGTTTGATCTCTTGGGACCAAGACTGAAAACCCATCGAAGCTCTCTGTATTTATACCTGTCCGCTCAACCATCTCGGCATCGATGAAGTTGTGGGTCACCCCATTGTCCACCAAAAATGATACTCGCTGGCCACGTACTATCCCCTGTACGCGTAGCATCAGATACTTGGGAACTCCTCACAATGCTACAAGGGCCCCTCCAATAGGTGAAAAAGATGCACCACCTGCTATTGGCGGTGGAGGTGGCAAAGGTCCCTGTATGGAATAGCTATCTCCTGCCTCCACATCATCCTCGTCATCCTCTTCTCGACTGCTCTCGGAGAAGACCTCAATAAAATGTGATTTGCTAGTAGCATATCCATGTCCCAGTGCCCACGACTCCTGACATGTGAAGCACATCTGCTTCTTCTTCAGCGCCCTCCTAGCATCATCATCAAGCTCTACTCGTCCTGGATTCCCCTTTCGAGGAGGAATCCTCACATCCTTCCCCTTAGACTGGAAAGTCTGTCTCTGGGGGTAACGTGTTCGGGTCCTGGGTAAGACATCGTGTAAGTCTCGAGTCCTGCTGATAGCATCCTGGAGTGCGGATGATTTAGTGGATTGGACTAAACCCTGAAGTGGCTCTGCTAACCCCTCAACATACATATAGACCCTCTGTGCTGTGGATAGGTTTGGCACCATCACGGAGACCCTCAAGAAATCTGCAATGTAGGTCTCTGGGCTCCCTATCTATTTGAGCCTCGTCAACTCAACAAAATGCTGCTCTGGATCCCTCCGATCAAATTTCTCCATCAGTCTCCTGGTAAACTCGACATATGTCATCACTGTGGAGTGCCCCAGTGTAACCATCCCATGAAACCACCAATCTTGGGCCTCACCATCCAAATGCAATGTTGCCACCTTGATGGCCTCTACCTTCGACATCTAGTTAAGCTGGAAATAAATGTCCAACTTCTCCACCCAAGAATTTACCGAACTGTTTGATGAGCCATCAAACGTAGGCAAGTGGAATCTACTCACTGCACGGTGGGTGTCACCATCATGGTAATGCCAGTACCCTCTATGATGGTCGTGGGGTCTGCTATCCCGCTGGAGCTGAACAAAATCTCTGAATGAGAGGGCTTCCCAGAACTCCTACCCATAGGCCTGGAATTCTGCAAAATAATCACCCATATGTCCGGGCTCTGCCTCCTGCTAGGCTACAGCCCCCGTGTCTATGTCTAAGAAAGTGGGCATGGTAGAGCTTGTAGGGGCATGTGAGGTCACCTGCTGCGCAGTATCACGCTACTCTGGCAAGTGATGGGATGCACCTGATCCCTCACCAATCTGAAAAACTCATGGGCACGCATGCTATTTGGCCTCTACTACTGTGAATCTCTGCCCCATCACCTCAATCTGCCTCGACAGATCCTGCACTGATTTGAGGAGAATATCTGCAAATCTCTTCCTGTCCTCGTCATCCATCTGTTCTGCATACACTACTGTCTCTCTCTGTTTTGCATCTACCACAGGCTCTACCTATTTGCTTCCACCACAAGAACACAATCTCCCTCCCCATATGTATTCTCCAACCTACATCTAGTGTCTCTGTACCTCCTACATTTGTAACAAATGTAGGGTTTTTCCCCTAGTGTCATAGATTGCTAGCTCCACAGGCTGAGCCAAATATATGCTCTGATACCACTGTAATATTCCTAACCCAGAATATTCCCCAAACCCCAGCAAAAACTCCAACCAAATATCTGCAAACGATATAATAACTCGGAAATGATAAAATAACAGTGGAACAACATATAATAATGTAAACTGGAAATATAAGTAGATACACAAGAAATGCAGCGAGAAATGTTAAACCATTTTATTATACTGAGCAATAAAATGAGTACAAGAGGTGAACAGATAGGTGGCACCTCGACTTGCACAAGGCAAGTGAAGAAATATTCTCAGAATAACAAGAATGGCCTCTCTGCGTGGGTGTTGTTGCTGCTGCTAGGAAACAACTGATGATTTGGGGCTACTCCCCTCCTCGGAATAATCTGAAACTCTGGATTCGGGCTCTACTCAAGAAACCCAAGAAAACCCATAAATCTCTTATGGAATAGTCGACCCCCAAAAATCACCCCCCTTGGGGTTCTGCGCAGTTCCTCAAAGCTCTGCGCTACCACTGAAGGAAACCCCTCTAAACCCCATCTGAAACTCCACCTGAAACCCTGCCAAAATTCCTCCAATAGACAAGGGTTGGTCCACTACTCAATCACCCAGCATAAATCCTCCTGCAAACCCCAATCCAACACCACTGCCAGAAAGAACTACATCCCTCTCTCAGTGCTGCACAGTCCTCCAGAAAGCTGATGAGACTACTGCTGAAATGTGGATAAACTACTACTGAAATGCCAATAGAACTACATTGTCCGAGCAGGCACTCGAAGTCCCCCGGGGCTAAGGGTGAGATCTCCGAACGGAGACACTCAATGCACTAAACAATGTTGCAGACTAGCTAAACAGCTAGCGTGCTCAGAAGTCGAAATGACTAACTCAAAATGCACATAACTGAATCATCCAAAATGAGGGGGATCCTCTCTATTTTATAGCCTCTGCCTCTCACAATCCCTAGGCTCACTCCCTCCTGCATGATTCCCCTCTTGCCATAACAATGTAAACTTTGAAACGGGAACTGATACTGTTACCCGTTTCATAGAGATAGCCAAAAAATGACCCGATTTTCGAAAGTGGTGATGCAGAATACACATGTTTTTTTTAGAAGATGGTTTTTGGAACTTTAATTTTTTTTCATGTTCAAGGATGAAATCAAGTTTTAGAATGGTAGTGATTTTCATGCTGATTTTAAAAAGTGAGTATTCTGTATCACACCTTTTTTTTAAAAGACCTATTTTTGACTTTTAATTTTCTAGTGTGTGAAATGTGAAAACTTATTTTCTAAATTTGATAGTTTTTGAAGTCGTCATCTTATTCATATTTTCTTGTTCTCTATCTTAATTTTATTTTTTTTTTAGAGGGGTTTTTATTGTTTTGCGTTTTTAAATTAGAAAGTCAATAGTTTGAATTTTAGATAATCTACATATTTATACATCCTTAATTAATTTTTCAATCCACCTGAAATAATTGTTTCTAAAAAACAACATTTTTTATCAATGGACATAAAAATAACCATTTTTAACATAAATATAAGAAAGAAACTAAATGTTTTGATAATTTTTTGCTAGAATTAACATGTCAAAATCACAATTTTTATACAAAATATTAACTAAAAATGGTCAAATAATAGTTTTTTTTTATGAATTTCATGTCAAAATAATAATAATAACAATTTTTTTTTCAAAAAATAATAATTAACTTAAAAATCAATGCGAAAATCACAAGTTACAAATATTGAACACATAACAACTTTAATTCATTGATTATTCTTTTCATGAAATGTCAGAGTCAAAACATTGCAAAGCTTGATTTCCAGGTATAAATTAAATTTAATCAACAATGTTACGTAATCCAAACTCTTCGTCCTTTAGAGTTTCATCATTGTCATCTTCCACAATATTTTCTGCTTCCTTTTGCGCAATTTCCTCTTCTAATGGGTCTTTGATGTTTGCAAATCTCCCAATATATGTCTTTCCAAACAGTCCATGTAATGGTGGTTGGGGTTCCTTTGCCCTTTTTGCCACACGTGATTCATTAAAGTCCCCTTTCCTCAACCCTATTTCTTGCATTTCATCTGGAAGAAATTGAAGAGCATTAATTCTTTGCTGAATGAAATTGCATTGTAATGGATCTTTCTCAATTGCAATGCAATTTCTTCCTTTTTGAAGGCAACATGCTAGTGTTGTACCTATTTATCAAGCACAAAAAAATAATGAAGTAAATTAGTACAATGACATATTAATTAAAAAAAAGAACATATTGAAATTCAATTCCATGTGGCAAAACCTACCTGAGCCAAAAAATAAATCCAGAACCCAATCTCCTTCATTTGACCATATGTCTATAAGATAGTTAATCAATAATTGTGGTTTCTGATAAATGTTAACTATCTCTCCTTTCATTTCTTTTTATTCATATGTTAGTTTTCTCACAACAACATCATAAGTCAAAGTTTGGCTATGACTCTTTCTCTCCACCCGATTAAAAATCATAGACATATGGCTATCTTCTTTTGCTCAACTATCAATATGAATGATCTCACAGTCATTTATAAATTGTTGATCTTCATTGTTAAGAATATTTGACTTTTTCGTGTAACATAAAATAGTAAAAGTTCAATTAACTTGTACATAAATGATTTTTTCAACATTAATCAAATATACCTTTAAACATCTTACCATGTAAGTTGCATCCTTGAATTTGTTTTCCCCTTGAAGCTTGACAATACCATTGCCAATTGTGTGTCTGAATGAAATGTCACAAATCTCCATAATGGTGATAACGTCACTTCCATAAATCTCGCCACCACTTTATTAAAAGCTTGATAAGTATAAGGGTCACTATCATAGTAAATGTTTGGAATATTGAAACCATGGGGAATATCTGCAATAACCAGGGCATAATCCCTTTTTGGTACGAGTTCAGCAATGTCTTCACAGTCGCCTTGTATTACTTGATATTGAATAGTGTCTAGCCCATTCCAAATGAAATGATTAAGAGTTGGATCAAGTACAACATTCTTAATATGTTGCTTTCTCAGTCTTTCAATCTTTATTTTTTCAATAAAAGTCTTGAAACTATCTGGTGCTCCATTATCTTCTTTCTTCATCTTTTACCAAACAAACAAATGTATGTGTAAGTTTTAAATTAAAAATAGTACACAGATGATTAAAACTGAATGTATAAATCAAGTTACCTTTTTAAATGCAAGATAAAAAGCTTTTAATGTTGATGTAGAACTTGAATCTGGATAGTTGCGTACAACATCATCCCAACTATCTTCATTCAACAGTTTAACCATTTGTTCCTGAATTTTCATGTAAACTTTGCGACTGCATAGATAAAGTAAGAAAAAGTTAATATAATGATATGTATAACAAATACCACCAATAAAAACATGTTTTATTTAAAAGATAACTATAATCCTGGAAATAAGTAAAAATAATTCATCAAACTTACTTTTGAAATTCTTCAGACATTTCTTGCAATGATAATTCCCCTGACCTCACACGAGATAATATTGTTTTGAAAATGTTTTCATCTTTCACTCCTTGCATCGCCCTTCAAGGCGTGATGGTCATATCGTCTGGAAGTTGCTTCAGTTCAGGAGCTGATTTATTGTTGCTACATATCAATGGCTTAGACTTTTTGACCCTCTGGTTTTTATTGCCAATGTCTTCCCACATGCTAAAAATGTCATCAATCAAATTCCAAATATCTCCAGTTCTAAATGCCAATTGGAAAATGTTATCAATACCTCTGAATAAATCGCTATATCTGCTGTCTTTTCCACCTTTTGAATTGGTTTTATCTTCAATTTGATAGCCTATTTCCATACAACATTCCTTTCGGAAATATGCAGTAACATTTATCTTATCCCCACCACATTTTTCTAGGAATTCACTATGAATAAATCTAACCTTTTGGATCAAAGTCATAAACATCCTATATTCATTATCTGAATTATGATCCAATGCCACTAACTTTGCTTCTATTTCATTTAAACCAGCATAAATGACACATTTCATTGTTTCAAAACATGGGTTATTAGGATATTCCTCCATCAATTGTCTTTGAGCTTCAACAGAATGGTTCCCCCCAAGCACATAATAATTGTATTCAAAACATTTTGACTTATCAAATGCTTCTTTGTTGGGAACTTGAAGTGGATCAACAAGAAGCACATAACTAACCACATGAGCATATGGATTGTACCTCATCAATGTCTTCAAGTTGTGAACATGCAGATGATGTGGCTTTCTGATTTGATATTGGCATTGTCCTTCACTTGCCTTATAGGTTTGTCTGACATTTAACTGAAATGTACGACCACCATCAATTAAGTTTCTCTTTGTCAAATTCTGTCGAATGGCATTTTGTTTTGTTTTGATTGTGCCATCATCTAAATCAGCTCCTGGTGTAATGATTTCTCTGCTTTCTTTTGAAGTTTCACTAGGTTCAAGATCTTCAACTCTACTTTTTTCCGTCATAACATTCTCAAGAGATCTATTCTTGGGCATTGTTACTTTTGGTCTTTTACGACCTTCTTCAGTTCCAATGTCATCTTCAGTAATGGCAACATATGCTTCATTGTCAATTTCAACTTCATTGTCCTCAAAAGTAACTTGTTTACCCTTTGCTAGATTTATCCACCAGAGGCCTTTTTTTCTGATTCTTTGGACGTAGTTTTGTAGCATCATCAATTACTACATTTTCCATGTTTTCCATATCTTCTTCTGACACTGAGTAAAAATGGCTAACAACTTTCATGATATCATGCTCTATGAAATGAATGCCTCCCAACCTAATTGAACAGATTTCAACAAAATTCTGCCAAACAAAATATCATATGTTAATATAAACAAATTAAAAAAAATATAGTGAGACACTTTCAAAACGCAAAATAAAAATACAAATAACAATACTTACGATGTTTTGTGTCATATCATTTATGATTTGTTTACACAACTTTGTCGATACCTCTCTCGTTTCATATAATGAATATGATAGTCGGTATTTAATCCTTTCATGTGACTTGGGAGCTTTTGTAAGTACGTAAACAACTTCAGTGTTTGGTACCGAACACATATCTATGACTCTTCCCATCACCTCCAAATTTTCATTATTTTGGTGTATATCAATGTATAGATATATATTCACAATTGTGCTCTCTCTTTCTTTCACATACCAGACTCTTGATGGAAATTTCACCTCTTTTGAACTTTTCCAATCTGAGATTAGCTTCTTATCGCTTCAAGCACTTGAAATATTTGTAGGCATGAGCTCAGGTGGAGTTTGTTCACCAATGTGTTTTGAAGATACACCTTTAAGACTCTTTGGTCCAGAAAGATTCACAGAAATTTTCCTTGATGCCATTTTCCTAAAAAAAAACACATAAATTAGTAAATAAAAAACATATTAACTTAAATTAATAACAAAAATATACCATAAAATTTTTATTTGTATAATCAGAATTGCCCAGCAACATCTAATGGGCAGGCGGGTCGATGGGCAAGCGGGAGGTCAGGTGAGGGATAATGAGGCTAAGTAGACATTTAGGCAAGTATCGACGAGCCCCTACCCA